>JAOTJB010000009.1:24750336-24763188 GCA_027123815.1 Erythroxylum minutifolium
TATTTTCAAATTATGAAATTCACCTATATTGTGACTATAAATTCAAATTAAAGTTACAATTGATCTACTCATACTTGCTGAATGTTCGAAACAAGTGGCCGTGTATAATAAAATTGAAAAGATTAACAAGATTCTTAATATAAATGTGGATCCACTATTTGGAATGATTGAGATTATGGACAATATTAATTGTTCAAATAAAATTGATGTGTTATTGTTAAACATAAAAGTGCAAAAGATACAATGACATACAAGCATTATCTTAGGGGGTGTTTGGTTCCTTTTTTGGTTTTTCGTTGTTGGTTTTGTAAAAAATGAAATAGTCCCACAAAACTTATTTAGTTAAAGATGTTTTCTTTTTTTGATGTTGAAAATAAAAACGATAATGATTTTTTGAAAATGTAAAAAAAATGTTTCAATGTATTTTGAAAATTGGTTTTTATATTTTACGAAAACGGTTTCCCTGTGTCGGCACTACGTTTTCAGCCTCTTCTTCTATTTCTCACTCACTGCGTCTTCTGTTTTCTTTTACCTTCTTTTGTGTTTCTACCAGTTGTGAATTCTGCGTCTTCTGTTGTCTTCTGCCCTCTCTTGTGTTTTCTACCGTCTGTGATTTCCATGTCTATTTTCATATGCTTATGTCTGTGTTATAACTCATTGCTCGACTATTGTTATTTGCATTGAAACATAAACAGGTCCATCACCTTCTCTTCTTCGAAATCATGCAAGAGAGTGCATGTTATGCTACAATAATATGCACATGTTGCCGTAGCATAATTAAAATTAATTCATTAAATTCATCAACGCTGTTTTAATTCATGAGAGAGGCCCTTCTTGTGTTTCTCACTAGAAAGTGCTCAAGGATAGCATAACGACGTGATACTTGTCTCAGATATGCAATTTGATCACCTAGCTCAGGGATATAATGATGCTGGAGATTTCTTATGACCACGCGTTTATATTATAGGTTTTATACTGGCAACAAGTGGACAGTTGGAAGCATATCGCAGTATTACTAAAAAGGAAAAGGAAGGTGATTCAATTGAAATTAAGTTGTGCTTACTAGGTATAAGACTTTATTTCTATCAACAAGAATTTTTAGCATTATTAATTCACATTTGTTAATCCCATTTTTTCATATATAATTTCCTTCAGCATTTATGAATTTAGATAGTCATTAGTGGCAATTTATCTTCCGTTAAGACAAGACTTTCATGAAAATCAGCATAAGAAATTTTTTAGGTTTTAAGTTTGCTTGTTAGTAGGTACGTAACCATGCGCCTCTTCTTCTATTAGTACAGAGTTGCATGGTCTGTTTGTTGACATCCTATATACTATTAAGTACCAACAATACAAATGCAGCAATCAATGATAACATATGACTTTTGGTATACTAGGACCACCTATGGGATATCCATATTCTTTTTCAAGCTTAATAATAATATATGACTTGTATGCTGAAGAATGAAGGGTATGCTTTCTACTGAACAAATTGCTGGTGAAGCAATTGATTATCATTTTTTGGTTAAGGACTTGCAGCCATAGATTTTAGTTAGGAATGTCTGTTTTGTTAGAACGACAACTATTTCAATCTTTCTGGTGTGGGATATTAGTGTATGATGTTTGGTTGACGTCCCTAATAAACTGTGTTGAAGTGACTAAAGCCACTCTCAAATTTACTAAATGTACAATGTGTACACTATGCTGTCTAGTGTTTCTTTGCACATTCTTTTCAGATATACTTTTGCTAATGTATTTTGAAAGATGTTTCAAGACTAAAATATCTTAGATATGCAAGCATAAGCAGTCAGTGGCTACATCAAGACTCCACTTCTGTTTGCTGGTCAGAGAGCTTTTTTGCAATGAGTGCATACGAAAAGCTAGCTAGTATGCGAGCTCACCAAATTCCTTAGCCACATATGAGCAATAAGTTATATCCCTTTAAAACTGTTATTACTCCCTAATAGAGTCACATGTATATGACAATCTAGAGACGTTTAAAGAGAAAGTACTAATCCAGGTTTTCAATCACAGTTAGTGATTATATTATAATTTTATGGTTTTGGTAAACATCACCACCTTCTAATTGATGAAGATAATTGCAATAATCAATAATCATTCAATTATGCTTGCATCAGTTGGATTCATTACAATGCAATTGATATACATGTATCATGAGATATATATCTCCTTTTGTTTAAATACATGTATCATGAGGATGAAGTGGGGTCAAATGGCAAGGCTATTGGTTTGACCATCATGCATATATTATAAATTTGCTTAAATTTAAATCTTTATTTTTATGATATAGAATCAAATTTACACCTTTATTTTCGTTCAATCATTTCCATGCACTTTATGCAATTTAGAATTTAATATGGTTGTCTCATGTTTATTTTGAACCCATGTTTACCATTTAATACTTTGTAGAAATTGTTATGATTCATGTTACTTATATGTGGTTACATTTAGTAATGGAAGGTTTGAACAATATAAACGATTCCAATGATTGTGTGGAAATAAATTTAAAAGATGGGGTATGGAATGATACTATAGAGATGTATTTAATCTCCTGGATGGTTGATGAAGTGAAGAAGGGAAATCGAACGACTACTACCTTTTTCAAATTTGGTTGGAAGAATATTAAGGCGAGGCTTCAAACAAAATTCAATAAGGAGTATACTGATATTCAATTGAAGAATAAGTATAATATATTAAGGGCTAGATTGAAGAATTTTAGGAACTTATTGAAAGAAACAGGAATCGGCTACAACTCCCTTACTAGTGAAGTTAACGCTACAAATGAATGTTGGGAAAATCTACTTAAGGTAAAATATGTCTTTTTTTATTAATATATCATATTATATAATATTTATTCTCTTATTCATTTTCATCATTATAGGTGCATAAAATGGCTCACAGATTCAAGAAAAAATGATGTAAGGAATTTTCAGACTTGTGTCATATTTTTGAAGATACTACTGCAACTGGTTTGCATGCATATCCATCAACTAAATCTCCGTCGAATAGTACAGAAGAGGAACATGAAAATGATGTTGATGAAGATTACTCGTATAATGAAAAAGAAGATTAAGATATAAGTTCTATATTTAAGAGAAAGAAATCTCTTAAGTATAAGAAGGCAATGAAGACACATTCTAACATTGCAAAAGAGATCTTGCTTGTTCTTGGTGAACAATCAAAAAGGAAGAATGATTTACTTGCGAAAAAACTAAGTGAAACATCATCCATCGCAGAGAGTAGATCTCAATAGCGTAACATAATGATGGAATGTATGAAGTCCTTAGATGAATTAGGTGTTGACGATCTGCAATATGGAAAAGCTATAAAGGCTTTACATGATTCTCTATTTTATAGGGATATTTTTATGAAGATAACAGATACAAAGAAGCTTCATTAGATTATGTCGCTTTAGTTATATTTTCATGTTATTGCATATCGAATTCTTATTAAATTGACACTTTTATTTTAAACATTATTTCATAGTTTGAACATTTTAAGTTTGTGATTTGTATGAATATTTGACTTAATGTATGAATATTTTGTCTACATTCGGTTAAACTTTTTGATTGAATGTTTTATTAATTATTTAATGTAGTCATTGTAGATACATAGATTTCTTATCAAATTTCGAATCAGATTTTGATGATGAACGTAAGAAGGTAATCATTATTTTTCTAGCTGAGGGAGAGAACAAATATTTTCACTTACAAAAGCAACCATGTAGAACTTCTGCTCTACCAGGTCATGATTGGATAATGTAACTTTTGAATGGGAATCCTACAAGATTTTGTGAAAACTTAAGAATGAAAAAGATAATATTCTTGAGCTTATGTGATAAGTTGAAGAGTTTAGGAGGCTTAAAGGCAACAAGTTATTTAACTGTGGAGAAACAAGTAGCAATTTTCTTGATGACTATAGGGCATAGTGAGACAACTAGAGTCAATGCAGAACGTTTTCAACATTTGACCTGGACAATTTCGAAGTACTTTTGTAAAGTCTTATATGTAATTAATCGTCTTGTAAAAAGATATATTACTCCACTATCTTTTACTAATACACCTCCTAAGATTCAACATAATTCAAAAAAAATTTCATATTTTTAGGTACATTCATATCTTTAATTACTATTTTAATTATGTTCTTATGATCAATAATCATTTTAATATTTGTTTTAATTTTTAGGATTGTATAGGAGCAATAGATGATACACATATTTTGAATAATGAACAAATACCATACTAGGGCAAAAGAATTAATCCAATCCAAAATATTATGTGTTGTTGCTCATTTGACGTACGTTTTACATATGTTATGGCTGGATGAGAAAGTACTACAAATAACTCTCAAGTTATTTTAGAAACAGTAACAAATCCGGCAAATCAACTTCCTATGCCTCCGCAAGGTAATATATTATTTTAAATAAACTTAGTAATTATAATTCATTTTTAATATTTTATGTTAATATTGTGTTCTTTATATGTTAGGCAAAAAGTGACTGTTATGCTGAAAATGAAGAATAAATTAGGAAAAGTGAAAATAAAAATTTAAGTTCTCAAATGAAGTGTAATATCACTCCAGCACAACTTTGAGATATATCTTGAAAGCGAGACGAAATTATTAGACAAATATGGAGTAATTACATTATTTCTAATTGATTTATGTTTCTTTTTGTAAATGATAATACTATTATGTTTTCAAGAATTATAGTATGATGGACATATTTATTGATTAGAATGACTTAATATAATTTCTAATTTATATAATTTTATTATATACAAGTAATGTGTAATTTTTTAATAATATTTGATTTCTATATTTTAATTTTAGCTATAATGATAATTAATTAATTTAAAAATATAATGTATTATATTATAATTATTACACATAAGAGTATAAAAACATGATGATAAAACTAAACATGTTTTTATTTTTAGTTTTTATTATAAATCTCAATTAAACAGGTTTTTGTTTTCAGATTTTATATTACAAACCTCAATCAAACAGGTTTTCTGTTTTTTTAAGGAAAAAAATATAATTAGGTTCAATCAAACAAAGTAGCCCAACTCTCATCTAAAATTTAGTTGGTGTCAAACTGCATAATCCGAAACTTGTTTAAATTTTTCAAAATGATATTATTTTAGTTTTATTTCATAAAAAGAAGTCAATTTATAGAAATAATTTGAGTCATTCAAACTAAATTTTAGTTTAATTTCTTAAATTCGAACTTAATTAACTTAAATTTAATTTGTTAGATGTCGTTAATTAAACTAAGTCAAATCCAATTTATCACTTCTATACATAAACAATAAAAAAAATTAATTAGAATACACAAAATATAATAAAAAATAAAGAACATAATTTCAAAAAGGTTTATTAAAATGTATTTGATAATAACATAATTAAATAATTGTGTTAATTAACTAAACAAGTTTATTTTTATCAATTATGTTTATCATACTTTAATAGTAGTATGAATAATGGAAGCCCTTAAACGATTGATTTGAATTTTAAATAAATCAAATTACTTACAAGAATATTATATAAAATTTTTATTTAATTATGAATAATTGTTATTAAATGATTTATATGAGTCCTCTATCATTTGGTTGTAAATATTAAGTCATTAAGTGATTTGTTTAAAAAATATGAATTCACTTAATATACATTATTCAATAAACAAAATATATTATAAAACAATATCAAGTTCACTGTTATCTAAATAAATATCAAGTCTGTCAATAATCTACCAAAAAATAAATTAAATTAATAAGTATTTTTTCAAAATTATTAATTCAAAAATAATTTATTCAAAGCACTTAAAGTTTAACTTAATGGTACATTACTCAATAAACGCGTTGCCTTATATGTTAGATTTTAAAATTGAAGCTATGATTTAATTTAATTTAATTTGTTAATTTAATTTAATTTATTAATCTAAATTTAAATTTAATAAAATTCAAATATTTAACTCCAAATCTGAATCGAATAAATTAGCTTAACTCATACTTAAGGATGACAATGGGTTAGCTCAAGAGCTACCTCGTCAATTTTTTTAAAATAATTTTTTAAAATTAAAAATATAAAATAATATTTTTTTTAATTTGGTTAAAGCTGAACTCCCTAACTTAAGTCTACTCGAGATCTAAATCATTTTGAACTCCCTGACTTAAGTCTACTCAAGATCTAAATCATTTTGTTTAAAATAGTTAAACTTCGGATCAATCTAAATCTACACCTAATTTATGAACCGATTCATTAAAAATAATTAAATTTGGACTCAAGAGGAATCTCACAATCATCTCTACTCTACTTTTTTTATCACGCTTACTTAATGCATTTATAAAAACAATTAAATTTCGGGTTGAGTGACATTTAGCCAACATTGGGCCGGGCAGGGAAAAAGCCCAACTTTTTCAAGAATCGAACTAATTGGTTTTTCAATTTCAAATATTTCTCTAATTTCCGTTTAAAAAGTAGTTGCGTGGCTTATGATTTAAAAAAGGTGAAGTTCGCGCGCCTATAAATAAGGCCAAATGGTGAATTGAACTCGTTTGGATGTGAAAATCTTTGGAAAGGACAAACAGAAGATGAGGAAGCGATTGAGACGAGAGAGGTTCATTTGCACTTGCAAATCTCCTCGTCAGAGCGATAGCGATACTTCCTCCTCCTTCAACTGGTTCTCTCTCTTTCTCTCTCTGTCTCCGTTGTCTAGCTTTCTTGTTCGTTTTCAACCTCAGGAACGGTTTCTCTTCAAAATCATTATGCTATTGCTGTTCACGAATTTCTAAAGTTTCAGCTTATACAGTTTGGGGCTTCATTGTTATTGCATTGAACGCCTCTGTGATTTCTCTGTTTCTTGTAGTTGATTTGCTATTTCAATAAGAAGTTTGAGATTTGATTGTTTCTTCCCATAAACAGTGCGGTACTCATGTGATGGAAGCTAAGTACACGATTCACGCTCAAAATTTGCATCTGATGCTAAGTTTGGATTGATCTGATCTAGTTGTTAGTCAGTTCTAGTAAACAGTTTATGAAGCCGTAATTTACATAGAGGTATAGAAAAGATCGAATTCTAGTAACCGAAGCATTAAACACGCTTTTTCTGCAGAAGAACTCTAATTCTGTTTCAGTTCGTAAGATCGGTTTTACGGAAGTACTTTGGTTCGATTAGATCTTCAAACCGAGGGAAAGAATATGGATAAATTTGAAATTCGAAGTGTTAAGTTCTGCGTTCTTCTCTATGTGTGCATCTGAGTGTCTTTAGTACGTGATGTAACCTCACGATGAATGTTGGGTTTGTTTATGCGTTTTACATTATTTTTCTATGTTTTCTTAGCTACCAAACGATGTACTAGTTAGACAAATATAGATAGCTTCCAGAAACTTGTACTTTCTTTTTCATTATAGAAGTGGATGAACAGGTACGAAGAGGATCTATGGACAGAGATAGCCAAGTATTTAGACGGAAAATCTTTAATAAAACTTGCAACAACTTGTCGATGGTTCCATGACATGATAATGCACGACAGCGTGTGGAGGTTTGCTTGTTTGCGTGATCTTCAGGTCCCCTCTCCGCCCAGTGTGGATTTTGAGTGGGTGAAGCTCTACGCTTCACTCGCAGGTAATATTGCGGAAGCCGCTTATTTGTTGTACACGTGCCATTTAGTGTCTGAATGCAAATACTTTTTAAAAACGCTTTACTGATTCTTCAGTTATGATCAGTTCGTGTACTCTCAGTAAACGATTTACTGACAACTGTCTGGTCAAGTTTATTGATGATGCATTACTTCCGCAGATGGTAGTCACTCTTACACCTTCCGTGACATGGACAAACACATTGGTTAGTTTTCCTTTGCTTGACATCTGAATTGCTCTCTAAGCATTTTTGCTGACGAAATTGATTATAAAGATCTATATGTCAGCTAACAGACAACAATGCTCAATTTTTGTTTTGTTTTTTTTTTTAACCCGGGGGAGAGTTAGATTGGATGCGAATTGGTGCTTTCTTCTTCGAGTCACAAGCAGCAGTTTTAACTCAGAGATTAAGCTTGCCCTTTACTATCCTAAAGCAAGACAATACAGTAAAAGCTTTGGAATCATTCGGGGCATGCGTGTTAAACAACATCAAATCGGGAATCTGGATTGCAGGTAAATGAAGCTCATCCAACCATCCTAGCTTTTATATCTGACCTTGTTTTATCGAGACATTTAAGAAGTGCTAGTTACAACTAGGCTAACTTAGTTTTATGACATTTCTTTTTACTTTTCAGATTTACAGCTTGTTAGATGCCCAGTTTGTGAGCTTGATACATGCGAAGGTGTGTAAAATAAAGATTTTAACGAATGCCCCAAACAATCTAGGATAATAAAGTAATTTAAATTTGCTCGTTGAGCAAATGGGGTAATCCTGAACCTTCTTCCGATGCACATTGATGCGTGAAATTAGTTGTATCAGAACACGTTCAATCCAGCAGCATTGTCCCCAGAAGACACGTTTGTTGAGATGGCACGCCGTCTTTAAAACACCCTCAAATTAATCTCCTTGAGATGCCCAACTTTTCTTAGATAGTATCTCCTCAGTATTCGCTCCTTTTACAAACGATGTATTCGTGATTTAAGAGAATTCGATGCAGGAACAATGCAGACGTTAGATGCAAGGCATATAGAGCTATTCCAGTGTGAAGCATACCGCAACGGCAGCTGGGAGTATGAGCTGATTGGATCGTGTAAGACTGAAAAGCATGTCGATGCAGCATCTGGTGGCATCATTGATCTCAAACGCCTCAAGGATCGAGCAACAACTGGTGATACTTTTTACTTCTTTCAAATCTTTGAAACCTTATAATATTTCTTGTGTCAAAATTAGAATATTAATGCCTGTTGCTTAAATCTTTGGGCCATTTGGATGCATTCTAAATCAGATCAAGTGGCCACTGCCTTGAAATTTCGTTTTAGGGAAAGATATTCTCACTCCTTGAATATTTTGCAGGTGTCTTTAATCTCAAGTTATGGGCAGGAACAGCCAGTGATTTCCAACCGAAGGCTATGATTACGTTCCATGCAGTTGCAATCAATACCAACTTGCAAGCCAATCAAGGTACACTTACATACATACGGTTACATTTATAACTTAATGCTCCCGTCTTACCCCACAGATACCTTTCAAAAGCCAAATCACTTCAATTTGGGTTACTGTGTCGGCATTCTTTGTTTGACTTTCGGAATGGTCATAAAACTAGCTATTTCTTCATCTTCTCACAAAAAGCAGGGCTTCTCACAAAGTACTACATAATGAGAGCTGGAATTGAAGGAGAAGTTGTATCCTTAAGAATCTCCCATCAGCTCTTGTAATTTCTCCTCAACCCTCTTCATGCTTTATATCAAAAACAGTCCTCTTAAGCATTAGGAAACTGGTTTTATTTGTCATATCAATCTTTCAGCGAAGAGAAAATAGGTGATTGTGCATTTCTTGTTGAGACTTATTATTCAATTACAATATACCTAAATTCAAGTATAATTCAATACCTTGACCTCAAAACATTGATTAAACAAAACAACGGGAAATTTTACAAGTTCGATCCCAATATTACTTTGAACCATTTTTGAAAAGATGTCATACAAGGCAAATTGAAGCACGCCTTAGGAACACAAGACAAGTACGTCGTGGAGTAACCAGGTCAAAATAGCACATGAAAGTATATAACAACTTATGAGGAAGATCGGGGCTGTATATTTTACAAGTTTGTTCAACAATAGTACTAAGATGGATCGTGCTAGATAGATTCATTTTTTAGCCAGTAGCTTCTTTGGCAGCTTCTCCAAAGGAGTGGACTTGAGCAGAAAGAGCCGAGCTGCACGCTCTTGTAAAGTTCCTCCACATTTGAGCCCATACAACTGTAATTGAGTTTTCAATCCTTCCATTCCATAAACCTAACAGAAGGATTAATGTTAGTCAAATAACCATATTGAAATTTCAGAGTAGATATACAAACAATTGAGAGGTCCTGCGTAAGTATAAAAAAGTATAATAGTAAAGTAATGATACAAAACAAAACTTGAATATGTTATAATCACCATATTTATCAACATGTGATTGGGTGTAGCTTTACCCGTAAATGTTTTCACACGAACCTGCCTCTAAACGTATATTGGAAAAAATAGCATTAAGAAAAAAACTTAGCAAAGCATACCTAGTATGCAGCTGAATTAAATTGAATTAGATTTAGTCGCTTTTCCAAATCAACGTTGCTTTTATTTGAATTAGGAGTCACTGCTACGTCTCTAAGTCCAGATTTAGCATCGGAGAAATCATTGGTTTCAGTAACTATAGGACTTGTTTCAATGACTTCCCTATTTTGTACACTTAATGCTACAACCTCACAGCAAGTTGCTTCAGCTTTGCTGATTCTTGCTGATAATACTGCATAATGTAGGAAATTAACACATGTATTAGACTTGATTTACTTCTATGAAAATGTACAAAGAGTATAAAGAATATTGATATAGATTATACTCAAACCAGCTTCAGCCATAAGGTTAGTTCATAGATAAAATTGAAGGCGTTTTTCTTCAGTGTAGTCCAAAGCTTGCATGTGTACTTTCTGATGTATTAAAAGATCTTATCATATAACAAACTTTTTGATGTATTATTTGGCAATAGCTCTTATCATATAACAAATGAATGTAACGTTTCCAAATTTTAAAGTTGTTTTATGCTTTGGTTGTTATGAGAACCTCAATAAATTAAAGAAAGAGAAGAGAATTAATCCTAGAAGTAACCAAAATTACACAGGACCTGCAAAGTAGAAATAAAACTAGAAAATAATTTATGCCATAGAAGGCCTAAGATGATGGGGTTTGGCTGTTGAATGTGTGATGTTCATGATTCAATTGCGTATTCAATAGGGCTTGAGCTAAGTATGCTTATTTTTAATCTTCCTATGGTAAGATATAAATTAGAAACCTCTAGAACTCAACCTTAGTATCCTATTATCATTTACTTAGCATTTAAAGCTATCAGAGCAATGAAACTTGACCTCAGTAGTCTACAAATAGTTATAAGATTTGTTCATTGGGTTTAGAATAAACTGTCTCTCACCAAACTAAACATGATATTTGTCTTCATTCCTAACTTTATCAAGATTATTGTGATTACTCAAAACTGAAGTCTTTTTTGAAAGACAAACCTAATTAGACTATGAAATGCTTAGTTTTTCATTTGATGTACACATTTGTTGAAGTTTCACTTGCTATAAATTATCATTGAGAATGATGTTATCATGGATCCATCAATTTAAGCAAGAACATTTGACTTATGAACATGATGGTTGTGAATTATCAATTTAGGTAAGAGAAATCTTCATATAACATGATGATTCATAATGCCTTGCTAAAATGGATTTTTGGTATTTCACTCTAATAGTCATGAATTCATGATGGCAAGAACAAAGGATATGTGAGATAGAAAATAATTCTTATGTACTTAGAAATAGATGGCAAATACTTGAGGAGTTTATCCTCAAAATTTTATAATGCATTGTCTATTTGCATTTATACCTTTGTCACAGAAAATATATATTTTTCTGTAGTTGAGCCCTAATGATAACTTGTTCTGTTTTACTAGTTTGGTGTTCTTGTCTATTGACTTTGAAAAGAAAAAACTATACATCTAAATTATAAATTATTTCTGCTATGTTCACCTTTTCTAATCTTCATTTGTGTGTTTCTCCGACTATGATATTTGCTTCTTTGCAATTGCTAAAGTTCTCTTACACATCATAGCCTGGCAATTTTGGTAAAAGAAGGACATGGCAATTGAGTTCACAGCTTTAAAATAGGAAACCGAGGAATAAAAGAAGGGAAGGGAGCTAACAAAAACATGGTAAAAAGAAATGGACCTAGAAATTGGGGAAATGAAAAAGAAACTATGAACAGTTTGTGCCATTGTAGGAAAACAATGGTTTTTCCATTGTGATATCTCTCTTTCATGCCTTTTATTATAACTTATTAAACATGGCCATGCCATCTCATTTGTCTTGGATCATATTTTCTTGCTCATTAATGGATTAGTTTATTAATCGCTCAATTACACGAGTACATCATATCATATTAAGTAGTTAGTATTATGCTGCATCCATCTTTTCCATGATAAAGTTCAACTTCAAAGTTGAGCTGTACTTCTTTGTAGTTATATTGAATTGGGGTATGAAATTAAAGGTAGTAATACCATTCATCTTTGTGCAAGGGGTGCCTAGCTTAGGTTGTATTCCCTCTTGTTTCCTAAGTGACTTGTGGAATAGTTTGGTCTGTAATATATATATATCCACATAGCCTAAGTTTGTTTCTATGCTGCAACATAATCTCATATTCTGGAAAATAATACGAAACAATTCTTGAAAATGGAAAGTTCAATAAAAAGATGGTCACTAATTCTTTTATGTTCTCCATTAAGCTAGAAATGGTTTTTGTTGAATTACTATTTGGACCATGTGACATTTTAAAATTCTTTGATCATGATAAAACCAATTTTTGGATTTCAAGTTCGCGTATTCCTAGGTGGAGTTATGTCATCTCAATGTTGAAGTTCGTAGTTGATTTCTCTATGAATGTGTGATGTGTGCTGTGATTGATAATCTTGAAATTTACTGGAGATCATGATACTCTTGAAAGGAGTTCTAATCTAATTATTGCATTTGTAAGACGCAAACCTCACTTTGTTGAAGTTTTGATACTGAGTTAAATAATTACTTTGCTCTAGTTAGGGACGTGGAAATTTGCCATTAGATGGTGTTTGCTTGTTTCTTTTCCCATTGTATGGACCATAAACAT
>JAOTJB010000009.1:24788049-24803095 GCA_027123815.1 Erythroxylum minutifolium
CAGTTACTGGTTTTATTTATTTAAATGTATGTGATGCCATGTGGAGTTTGTAGAAATTGCACGTAGCGCTCCCTTATGTTAGGATATGTATCGGAATGACCTACGGGTGTCTCGGTGCGTACCCTAGGATAATGGGGTGTTACAATTGTTATTATAAATTGTCATTAAATCAATTCCATAATTCATCAATCAATCTCTTAAATTGATGAACCCCAAAGCCCTAAGTCTAAATCATCATATTTACCTTGTTTGTTTATTTACTGTCTTTACAATTTATTATTTTCTCTAAACCAATCATCTTTTAAATTTCTTGTCATTTTAGTTCAAGTAATTAGGATTAATGCAGTAGAGGGTATTTTAGTCCTTATATGATACAACCTTGGAATACTTGATGTGTAAGTACTAGGAATGATTCTGTGTGCTTACAGATGTTGTCAACCAAGTTTTTGGCACCGTTATCGGGGATTAATTTATATTTGCTACTATTAATTCTATTTATTTTTATTACTTTAGGTTTTCTTCCGTTAATTACTTTTAAACCCTTTCTCTTTGTTTAACTTCAGGAGTTGTATGCACTTAAGGCATTCAAGAAATTTAAACAACGATCAGCTACTTGAGTTAAATCTTAAAATTGAACGCACTTGTAGAAGGAACAACGCCCAAAGAAGAAGAGAGATGGAAAATAATAATCAAAATCCAATTCTGCATAAAGAACAAGATATGGGGAACAATCAATTTAGTGAAGGAAATCAGGCTGAACTGGTGGTTGTTAACCTTATGGTAAGAATAATTAGAGATTATCATATGCCATTTATTGCTGGCAATCCTTTTTGCATTTGATTGACTATGATAGCAAGGAATTATGAGTTGAAGTAGATTCATCTATCTATGTTACAAAAATTTAATAGAATGTCGAGTAAAGATGCTCTAGCCTTTATTAGAGATTTTTATGCTATAGTTCAGACTCTTCCATTGTATGGATTGTTCGAAGATGAGTTCAAGCTAAGGTGTTTTCCCTATTGCATGAAGGGATTAGCAAGAAATTGGTTGTTGAGCTTGGAGGTAGATTCTATTGATACTTGGGACAAAGTAATCGAGACTTTCATGATGAAGTGGTACCTAGCCCACAAAACTCTCGAGCTAAGGAAGATGATACATTGGTTCTCACAGAAAGAGGGAGAAACATTTCGTGAAGCATGGGAGCGATTTAATGATCTCCTTAGCTAGTGTCCTCATTATAGATTTGATAGATACTTTTTGACTCAGTTTTTCTATTATGGTCTCACTGATCACAATTATACTTTGATTAGTTTAAACACTGGTAGGAATATTAGTAACCTGAGTTCCCAAGCGTTATGGAATATTTTCAAAAAAGTTGCGGAGAATTCACATTGTAAGGTGACTAGGAGAAAGGCTAGTACTCTTAATAAAGTGGGATCTAGATGTAACGTGGCTTGCCAAGTTGCTGAGATAAATAAGAAGTTGAATATGTTGATGAACGACAACAAATCTGATAGGGATCCTTGTTCTCTTTATGGTAGATTTAGGCATAAAGAAACTGAACCAAAGAAGGAGTCTTCACTAAGTTAAGAATTTTTTTTTTGTGCCACCCATACCATACCCTCAAAGGGTAAAGAAGAAGCATAATGATTCCCAATTTCAGAAATTCCTTGACCTTTTCAGGAAGATCTATATCAACATCCCTTTCACTGAAGCACTTGTTGAGATGCCTGCTTACACCAAGTTCTTGAAGAAATCATTTCTAACACAAAGAAGTTGGACATTTTTGCAACGGTAATCTTAACTGAGGAGTGTAGTTCTATTTTACAAAATAAACTACCCCGAAGTTAAAGGATCTAGGGAATTTCACTATTCCTTGCTGCTTTGGTGCTTTTAATGTTTTTCAATGCTTATGTGACCTAGGTGCAAGTATTAATCTTATTCCTTTGTCTCTTTATAATAGGCTTGGAATTGGTGAACTCAAACTAACTACAATTTTATTGCAACTTGCTAATAGGTCAATTCGATAAACTATTGGTATAGTGGACTTACTAGTAAAAGTTGGTAGTTCTTAAGATGGATTTTGATATGCAGGTTCCTATAATTTTAGGAAGACCATTCTGAGCCACTGGTGGAGCATTGATTGATGTCC
This sequence comes from Erythroxylum minutifolium, assembly GCA_027123815.1. NCBI lineage: Eukaryota > Viridiplantae > Streptophyta > Magnoliopsida > Malpighiales > Erythroxylaceae > Erythroxylum > Erythroxylum minutifolium. Next base: position 24,790,202 of record JAOTJB010000009.1, read on the forward strand.
CAGATGTTAAGCTGACCTTGAGAGTTGGTGATGAGGAAGAGGTGTTTAACATTTTCAAAGTTTTAACCCTCTTTCGATGAAGCCACCTATAGGGTAAATGTAATTGATTCTTTTACACTTAAATCTATTCCGAAATTAATGTATGATGATGCTTTAGAGACATGCCTAGCTTTAAGAGTACATGAGAATGAATTGGATGATGAGTTAGTGGACTATGCATATAGATTGTAAGGTAATGGTTTTAGTTATAAACCTCAAATTGAAGAATTGGGCCCTCCTAAACCTAAATTATTACTTTCCATATTAAGCCCATAGAAACTTGAACTAAAACATCTTCCAATTCATTTGAGATATTCGTTCTTGGGAGAATCAAATACATATCTGGTTATTATTTCTTCTTCTTTGAATTCCTCTTAAGAAGAGAAGTTATTAAGGGTGTTACGTGTTCGTAAATTGACTATTGCATGGAATATTGTTCACATAAAGGGAATTAGCCCTTTTATTTGTGTTCACAGGATCTTAACGGAGTAAAACCACAAACCTAGTGTGGAAAATTAAAGAATACTCAATCCCAACATGAAGGATGTTGTGCGATATGAGGTATTTGAGTTACTTGATGCAGGAATTATCTATCCTATTTCTGATGGCTCTTGGATAAGTCTTGTGTAGGTGGTACCAAAGAAAGGTGGCATGACTGTCATCTCTAATGATAGTAATGAATTAATTTCCACTAGGGTTGTGACAGGGTGGAGGGTTTGCATAAACTACAGGAAATTAAACACAGCAACTAGAAAAGATCACTTTCCTCTACTTTTTATTGGCCAAATGTTGGAAAAATTAGTGGGACATGATTATTACTACTTTTTAGATGGTTATTCAGGGTATAACCAAATTCCTATAGCCCCAGAGGATTAGGAGAAGACAACCTTCACTTGTCCCTATGGTACATTTGCATATCGTAGGATGCCCTTCGGTTTGTGCAATGCTCTTGCTTCTTTCCAATGCTACATGATGTCTATATTCTCCAACATGGTGGAGAATATAATTGAGGTATTTATGGATGAATTTTCTATTTTTGGTTCTTCTTTTGATGTATACTTGTTCAATCTAGAATAGGTTCTATAGAGATGTGAAGAAACCAATCTTGTGCTAAATTAGGAAAGGGCCATTTTATGGTACAAGAAAGGATCGTCCTAGGCCACAAAATCTTGAATAATGGAATAGAGGTAGATCTAGCTAAAATTGAAGTCATCAATAAATTACCACCCCTTAATTCGGTTAGAGCAATAAGGAGTTTTCTTGGGCATGCATGGTCTTATAAAAGATTTATTAAAGATTTTTCTAAGATTTCTAAACCATTATATGCATTGTTGCAAAAGGAAGTCCCTTTTGAATTTATTGATGAATGTCTTGACGCTTTCAACTGGTTGAAGAAGGAACTTACCTCAACCCCTATAATGGATACACCAAATTGGAATCTCCCTTTTGAGCTAATGTGTGATGCTAGTGATTATGCACTTGGGGCTATCTTAGGACTAAAACAGGATAAGAAACTACATGTCATTTATTATGCTAGCCAAGTTCTTAATGATGCTCAAATTAATTATGCTACTACAGAGAAAGAATTGCTAGCAGTGGTTTTTGCATTTGATAAATTTATATATTATCTTGTTGGTTCCAAAGTCATTGTTTACATTGACCATTCTTCCTTAAAATATTTTCTCACAAAGAAGGATGTCAAACTGAGGTTAATTAGATGGATTTTACTCTTGTAAGAATGTGAATTGGAAATTAGAGACAAGAAGGGATCTAAAAATTTGGTAGCTGATTATCTTTCTCAACTTAAGCAAGGTGACAAGATGGAAGCTGAACTAATTAACGATGCCTTTCCTGATGAGAATCTATGGTTTGTTAAGGAAAACATTCCTTGGTTTGTTGATCATGAAATTTTCTAGTGTCTAACATTATCCAAAGTGATTATTCATACCATAAGAGAAGGAAATACCATAAGAGAAGGAAATTCTTATATAAGGTGAGGAATTACTTTTGGGAAAACCTGTTGCTCTTTAGAAGGTGTGCTTATAGGATAATTAGAAGATGAATACCTGATGAGGAGATGCAATCAATATTGTATCATTGCCATACTTCTCCTTATGACAGACACCATGGTGCTAACAAAATGGCAACAAAGGTTTTACAATCTAGGTTTTACTGGTCTACTCTTTTTAAGAATGCTAAAACTTTTGTTAAGATATGTGATAGGTGTCAAAGAACAGAGAACATCGGTAGGAAGCATCAGATGCATCAGTAAGAGATTTTAGAGGTTGAACTCTTTGATGTTTGGGGTTTGGACTTTATGGGACTATTTTCAGTATTCTTTGGTAATGAATACATCTTTATGGCCAGTTGATTATTTATCCAAATGGGTGGCAGTCATAGCTTTGTCAAACAACACTAGAGCTAGTGTTGTGAAATTTGTCAAGAAGCACATATTTTCAAGGTTTGGAGTTCTGAGAGTTAGAATAAGTGACAATGGGGTGCATTTTCATAATCATCAATTCAAATCTCTATTGGTGAAATATGGGTGCCATTTCAAGTTTGGAACCACTTACCACCCTTAAACCAATGGGCAAGTTGAGGTATCGGACAAGAAAATCAAGCAAATCTTGGAAAAAACTGTTAATACCTTAAGAAAGGATTGGGCATTGAAGCTTGATGACACTCTCTGAGTATACACGATAGCATACAAGACTCCTTTGGGCATGTTCTCATACAGGTTAGTCTTTGGAAAATCTTCCCATCTTCTAGTTAAAATTGAGCACAAGACTGGGCAATCCGGAAGTTGAACTATGACCTCAAAGAGGCTGGACAGAGGAGACTAATGGAGTTGAATGAACTAGATGAATTTCACCTACATGCTTTTGAGAATGCTTAAATATACAAGGAGAGAACCAAGGCTTTCCATGACAAGCATATCCTTTAGTGAGAATTTAAACATGGTCAAAAAATTTGGCTACTCTCGTTTAAAATTGTTTCTAGGGAGATTGTGGTTGAGATTGTCTGGACCTTTTATGGTGAGCAAGGTGTACCCACATGGAGCCGTGGAGATTGGATGGGATGAACAAAAGCCCTTTATGGTCAATGGGCAATGACTCAAGCATTATTTTGAGGGAGAGATGGTTGGATACATTTCCACCATCACATTCCAAAATTGACACCATGGTGGCCTAGTCCAGTTGAGAACATTAAATTTAGCACTTGTTAGGAGGTAACCCAACATTTCTAACTCTTTGTGTTGTTTTATTAATTTCATTATCTCATTTTTTTCATATCTTTTTATTCTAATTTATTATGTGTTTTATAGGGCTAATGTTTATGAGACATCCCAATGACACCTCCTAGTAGCATGAGGAATAGTGTGATCATAACTCAACGATCCTAGAGGTAAGACCCATGTTATGTGTAGGAGAGGTAAGCCTCTTTGTTTTATTTAAAAATTTTATTATTTTCATTCATACATCATGCATATAGTCCTATGGTATCATTGAGTAGTTAGAAGGGACAAAAATTGGAGTGAACTAAGCGAGATGGTTATAGAAAACACGAGAATGTCCGTTTAACGAACGCAATGTCCGCTTAACAAACATTACTCAGAATTTCACTTTAAGGAAACCTGAGAATGTCTGCTAAATGGGCTTTACGTCTGCTTAGTAGATATTACTTAGCATTTCATTTTAAGGAACCTTAAGAACGTTCACTGAACGGACATTACGTTCACCTAACGGATATTTCTCGCACTTAGTTTTTAAAACTTTTTCCCCCTCTTCTTTCCCGCACTCTTCCTTGCATTTTCCCCCATTTTCTTCTTGCCACCTTCATGCCATTCACTTCCTCCGACCTTCCCTTACCTATTTCACCTTCTCACCTAAATTACCTTGCGTTTTCTTCTCTTCTTCTCTTCTTCTCTTCTTCCATCCCCTTCGACAACACCATCTACTAACACTAACCCTAAATACCCCAATTAGTGGTGATTTTCTCTCTTCCACGACAACACTACCACCACACTCATGTTCATTGATTTTGGAGATCCTTTGAAGTTTCGGGCTAATTATACATTAACCCCACTTCGATTTGAGATGTGTAAGTGTTCTTTCCCAACTATGGGTAATATTGTGGATGAAATGGTTTAGATTGACGAAAATAGGGATTTGGGAAATTTTCATATTAAATATGGAACTCCAATGCTGGGGATTCATGCATGATAATGATTTTTCTCTGGATTCTTATTACATTGTGAGTTTTTTGAGTTGATGTTTGAAATCCCTACGTTTGTGGGTTGCTTGAGACTGTATTGTTAAGATTGAAATTGTTATTGACAATGGGTTTGTGTTGACATTAGATTTGTGGTTGTATTGAAGTGTTGGGTTTGTGTTGAACATGACTTTGTGGTGGTGTTGGAATTACTGGGTTGTGGTTGCATTGCGATTGGGTTTGTGGTGGAGAGTTGTTGATTGGTTGTTAGGGATTGAGCTCTATCTTGATGAGACTATACCAGGTTGTGTGCTTATTAGTCAATGTCACGATTTAAATAAATGATGAGGAAGAATATTGCTCAATCTTTTAGAGCTGCTAGGGGTAAAAGGTTAGTTAAAAAAGCAGAGGAGCCTGAGCTTGATCAGGCTCTGTTCATCAATGAGCAACGTGAAGCTTGTCTTAATAAGAAAAAGAATAACAAGTTTGTGCTTGAAGTCTCAATTAAAGCGGGAATTGATGCAGCATACCATGTGAGGGCCAACTTGGACAAATTTCGTTGGGGCAAGTTATTAGACTTCAAAGGAGCATACTGCCCAGCTGCAGTAAAACGATTCTATACCAACTTCAGTGCGGTAGCCGATAAACAACCACCGGCGCACATTTCTCATATCAATGGGAGAGATTTATAGCTGCCCATGGAAGGCCAAGTTCCATCTTTTGACAAGTGTGCAAGATGTTCAATTGATAGCCAATGGGATAAAGTCGATGCTATGTCTCGACTTGGAATTAGAGCTGCTATGTGCTTCACAAATTAGCGCATGTTTATGCATTACAGTTCCCTTGATATTAGACAAAGATTGGTGGCATTCATACTTGCACATAATGTCATGCCTAGGGCTAGTGACTCAGTGTACCTCCGGAATAAGGACTTATACATTTTGAACAAGATGTTTTTCCGGGAAGACCAATTCTAGGGCATTGCTATTATCCAGATGATTATGACTTTGATGTGGCAAGTAGCTCATCACAAGGCTGAGATAAAGAGGTTTGTGTTCCCAGTCTTATTGAGCCAATTATTTGGGCATCTCAAAGTCCTCTATAGAAATGAAGAAGTGGCCCATACTACTAATGTGGATGTCATCAATGCGGATAAGATGAGGGAATTCAATTATAGAGAAGATGCTCCGAATAGGTGGGTCAATCGGCATTAAGAGAGGGATAATTTGAATGCTACTGCTGCACAATAATCCTGAACTACTCCAGTCCCAGGGGACCATCCAATTCTAGCTTATTTGTAAGAAGTCCGCAAAAGTTAGAGGTCTTCGAGCTAAAGTGGGAAATCTTGTGGCTTCCTAAACTAGGATGGAAGAAATGTTGAGGGATTTTCTTGAGCACCAACCACCCCCTTCAAGATAGAGCTTGACGGGATACCATAGGATCTTAAGATTACTTGTGCATTTTCAATTTCATGCATTTAGTTTCGCATTTTCTTTTTATCTGACCTTATGTGTATTTTGTTTATTTCACTTGGGCAAATTGTAAGGATAACTTCAGTACTATTTTGTCTATCTCCATAATTTTGTCATGTCTAGCTTGTTAGAGATAGGAATACACAGTGTGGAATTTGATTTCTGGACAATGCAATCGGTTATTTCAAGGGGTTTCTTTACCCTTACTCTTTATTATGTTCTTTGCATTATTCTTTCTCTTTTATCTTACCCAACATTGAGGATAATGTTAATTCTAAGTGTGGGGGAGGATAAATTGATGATTTTGCATTGAAGTATCTTACAATTTCCATCTAAAAAAAATTAACCTTTGTTTTGTTTAGTTTTGAATTAATTAATTTTACATTTTTTTATTTTGCATGTTCGCATACTTATACATCTTTCACATTCTAATTGTCTTTATAATCCAATTTAAGGAGTTAATTGTATTATAGGTAAGATTGATATTAAATAAGATGCACAATATGATTAAATTGATTACATACCTTGTCACAATTGGATGCTATAATGTTAAATTAATTGAATGAACATGCTATTGAATGAGTAAACATCACCGAGTGAGCTATTTTGAGCCTAAAGGATTTCACCCAATCCTATTTTTCTTGTGAGTGATATAATTTTCTCTTCTATGCATGTTTACTTCTAGAACTTGCATTGCATCTTTTTGAGGTTACATAATCATGCTATAGTATGTTCATGAAAGTGATAAAAGGCACTAGGATTTTGCTTGAGCCAAATAGCCAACCCTTTTTATATATCAATCCCCTAGTGAACCCTTTGTGCTTATTGATTGTATTTGAGCCTTTTTCTTTGTAAACCTATTCCAAAGAACCTTGAACTAAGAAAAACAAATTTGCCTTTGTTCGATGGTTAGTAGAGCTATAAATGTTGTGCATTCAATATTCTTATTGATATGTATACAAAGGAAGAAATATGAGGGTGTTTTCTACAAAAATTGAAGGAGCATGCTAAAACAAGTGAAAAAAGGGTGAAAAGAAAAGAAAAGAAAAGAAAAGTTGACATCTAAATGATGTTTTTGAAAAGTTGGGCATGTTCACTTCAAATTTCAAGGTAAAAGAATGATGGAAAATGTGGATAATAGAGTTGGTGGAGTTTCCTAAGTATTACGATTGTTGGGCAATTTTGCAGTAGATTATGCCAATGATGATTGTAATATTTGTAGTTTTTGCTATACTAATTATTGAATGTTTGAATTCCTATCCTTTCTTTCTTAGCTTACTTTACCCCTTAGCCCTATTACAACCAAAGGAATAAATACCTTTTTGATTCATGGATATGCCATAGATGGGAGTAGTGGAGAAGTAGATAAGATGTAAGCTTATGGTAAGAGACATACATTAGAAGATGATTGAGACCCTTAAACACTTGTATGTGAAAGTGAATGCTTTATGAGAGACTTCATTCATTGCATGTGATTTTGATTAATTGAAGCATTATGATGTCTTATTATTGCTTAGTTTGTGATCTAATTTATGAAGTATTATGTGGCCTTATGTCTATGTTTCAAATCTTACCTCTAACAATTTCAACTTATTGGATTGGTTTGTGATGATGATTAGGTATGGAATGATGAAAAGAAAATGTTTGTCAGTATCGTTCGTTTCAAGTAAACCCTCAGGAGACTATAACTCATCCATTATGGACACATAGTGGTTTAAAGTCTTATGGCATATGCTAAATGCCACTGTACACCTACGAAAGTGGAATCAATACCTTGTTTGTGGGTTTAGTAGTTAGTTTTCTTTTGTTTTTTCTTGGGAATAAGCAATAGTTTAAGTGTGGGGGAATTTGATAAGTAAATAATTTATATATAATTTTGGGGTGAATTGGAACTAATTTGACTTATCTTTATGGAATTTTCAGCTTTATTTGGTTAATTTTCACACATTTCAACTTTATTGCTTAATAGGTGCAAATGGATATATTTTGGGGAAATAGGCATAACTTTAGATGTGGATGTCATACTAAGGTCATTCAAGTATGATTTCAAAGAGGACTCCGAGTTCTACAACGTTCATGAAGACTTCAAAGAGAGATTTTTTCATTTAAAGGGTCAAAATTGCATGTTTCTATAAATGTCCAGTGTATATCTGCCCAGCGGACATTGTGTCCCTCCAAACGGACATGAGCGGAGTTAGAAAGATGGAAATCCCGAGAAGGTCTACTCAATAGATATAAAGTCCACCTAATGGACATAAACTGGCCATTTGGACCGAAAGACAGCGTGTGTCCGGCCAAAGAACATAAGGTCTGCCTAACAGACATGGACGACAATTTTGTGATTTTTTCTTCCCCAATTTGACTCAAATTGAGTTTCTTTGATCCAAGGCACTATAAATACTTATTTTTAAGGCCTTTAAAGGGGGAGATACCTATCTTAACCTAAAAAAGCACCCAAGGAGTCCAAGAAGAAGATTAAGAAGGATTCAATCAAGATTGGAAGCAATTTGTTTTTTTATTTCAATCTTCTCTCTGCTCTTTCTTGGATGTTGATTATCTTTATTTGTATGGATTCTTTTATCATGTTCTTGAAATAAATCCCAATTAGGGTTAGGGATATAGCCTAATTTGGGGGATTGATTTATATTTTATGGATTGATTGGTTTTTAATAAAAGTTCTTTGGTTATATTTATCTTTCTTAAACTTAATTGTTGTTTCTATGCCTAATCACCATAGATGCAATCTTAGGAATTATATGATGAACTGAGAGATGAAGTATAATTTGTGCACTAGGAAGATAAACACATTAGATTAGAGATAGAGATATCCTGAACTAGTATGATAACTTATAATTGCTTGTTCTTAATGAATGTGACTAGTTAGGTTTCACATTGAAAGATGGTAATCAACTGGTTAGGTATTCTTATATGCCTTGACAGAGAATATAAGTAAATTTATGCAATTGTTATTATAACCTATTACTTATACAATTGTTATTATAACCTATCATTTAATCAAATCCATAATTTATTAATCAATCTCTTAAATTGGTGAACCCCAAAGTCCTAAGTCGAACTCATAAGATTTCCCTTGCTCATTTATTTACAGTCTGTACAATTTATTGTCTGCTCTAATCCAATCATCTTTTAAGTTTCTTATTATTTTAGTTCAAGTAATTAGGATTAATTTAGTAGTGAGTAGCTTAGTCCTTATGGGAGACAACCTTTGAATACTTGATTTGTAGGTACTAGGAATGATTTTATGTGCTTGTAGATTTTGTCAACCAAAATTCTTTCACAGGTTGTGAGAATAAGGGATAGTGTCGAGGGTTGAGTGATGTGGACTCAGTAAAGTCTTGTATAAAACTAATGTCATTAGTGAAAGAATTAAACTGGGTGAGATCCCGTAGAACTAAGCAAGGTGTGCTAAACTGCGTTACCAAATTTTGGTGTCGATTTATATTTATGGGTATAATTTTTCTGGATTTTGATTGCGCTAGAAACAACAGCGGCAAAATATAAAATTTGTGAAACCATTACAACCTATGGTTTTTCATTTTTGTTTTTTACATTAGAAGAATTCTTTTTGTTATTATAAAAAGGGTGAAAAGAATAACTGAAAGAAAGGAAGTCAATTAGTTATTCGTCAAATTTTCCTTTATTCGATGACCACAAATAAACGAAGATATATAGCTCAGTGGCATAGAACAAAAATTTGTTTATTCGCCTCAAGCATGGAAACCTTAGGATTTTATAGGTTCATTAATCAAATTTAACAGAAGAGATTTATAAGTTTACAAAAGTTAAAGTTACAGATCAAGAAATTGAAATTCAATTATTTGTGGAAACATATCAGTTAATAGAACCGTTGATAAAAGAAAGGGATGTTGTTTATGAATCGTATACCGATTTTTGTGAATTATATGTATCCGTGGGATTAATTTAAAAAACCAGTAGGGATATGTAAGAATTATTGGTGCGTAACATTAATATTTTTTTACGAAGTTTTGTTATAGCATCTATAACCACTTCTAGTTAAGATGGACAGCCTGATAAATAGACATCTCCAGGAATTGGCTTATCAACTCCCCGAATAGTACTAATTGAATCGGTACTGAACATCCCCCTGTAATTGTATATGCTCCCATAACAATAACATATTTGGGTTTGGGGATTTGCTCATATAATCTCACTAAAGAAGGAGTCATTTTCATGGTTACTATATTCGCTGTTAAAATCAAATTCGCCTGTTTAGGACTCGATCTTGGTTCTAGTCCCTAACGATCAAAGTCAAATATATTGTTGTTGTTGTTGTTGTTATTATTATTATTATTATCATCATTCAAATAAAAAAGAAGAAACTTTGGGATTGTTAAATCACCGATAAAATGTAAATAAAACAATAGAGCCACCATAATAATTTTTTGGAACTCCTCCTAAGGGAAGGGTTGTTATTGGATCATTTACCAATCTAGGCCTACTTGATTTTCTTTTTTCAGTAGACGCCGGGATTCATATTCAAAATAATCAAAAATCCAACAATTATAGCCATTCAAATAAGGGTTACTTTTCATTATTTCACTTAACTTTCGACTATTTCAGATTAACTAGAATCAACATAAATCAAATAGATGCAAAATAAATAGAATAACTAGAATAAGAATAAATACAATTGGCAGAATCATATGACAAGCCAAGGCTATGAAAAGATCACTCACGAAATCCCACATCTAGAAGCCCATTTACTTTGGAATTTAGACAAAACTGCTTGTTGTGATGCTAGGATCTTGGGTAGAGATGGGTGGTATTTTAGTTTATAAATTAACACGTCAAATGGTGAAAGAATGTGGTTGATAGTATACTTTGGATCGAAATTAGGGGATGTACTACTTGATTGTTTCTACCAACTTTTTGCCCAATTTATATTCTTTTATAATTAAAATTTTGAATTTAAAAGAAAATTAACATTCTTTTTTATATTTTATATATTCAAATTCAATATTTTTTATATATTAATTTTCAATATTATGTAGAAATTTTCTTTTGAATAAATTAAAGAACCTATATTACTAATTCGTTGCGTATTTTGGTCTTCCTATTCATCAACCCATTCTATTCTTTCTCAATCGTCAGTTAAACTTAAAGTAATATTATTCCTAAAATACATTACTCTACTCGAATCCAATATAATTTAGAAATTGTATTCAATAATTGAATTCAATTCAATTCAATTTGAATGGTTAAATTCAAAAGTTTTTGCAAAAAGATCTATAAAAATACTGATACAGTTTGATTTCTCAACTCACTTAGTAGTCCTTCTAAAGCCTACTTCTGTCCCATACAACAAGTGAAAGGGAAAATGAAAAGAAATAAAAAAATTATTTTTCAATTGATCAAAAGAAAGAAAAAATTAGGCCATAAAAATGTTCTTTATAACAGAAATAATAAACAAACTTTCACAATAAAAAAGAAATCTAATTCTATTATTTCGATTTAGAGACATATATGACTTGAATATAATTAAAACTAAAAAAGAACGAGATTTGATAATCAAGCTTTAGACAATTCATAAAATTTATGGCCAAATTTGCATCTATGGAGTGGACAAATTATTCACTGACTAGGATTGAAAATCTTGTATTTTACTTATCCATACAATTGAGTCCTTGGGTTTTTGAAATAGTTTGTATAAAGAAATGCTTCGAATTATCGCTATTTGACTCAAACCTATTCTAAAAATAAAAATGTCGAGGCATTGTTTATGTACTCTCCGAATAGAGGAATACATAGAGTTGAACATAGTAAAATAAGAAAATGAAAGAATTTTTTCATTTGGAAATTTCCCAAAAAGCTAATTATAGGTTCTTCTCTCCATCGGAACAATAGGGCCGTTATACTCATTACTAAACTTGTTAAAAGAGATAAAATATAACCAAGGTATATCTTCTTGATCAGAGGTTGAGTTGATCATCATAAGAAGAATTAGGTCAAAAATTAGGATCCATTTAGGGAAAATTTGCTATTATATCTAAGACTCACTCAGTCATAAGTCTAAGTTAAGTGGAATTTCTAAATTGCTTTTCAGTTGTATATGTTGCAAATTCAAATTTAAGTATACATTTATCTTTATTTCGTTGTTCATACCTATTTTATACATTCCATATCCATATATGGAGTTAGATACAATTTTATGTGATTTTGTAACCTGTAAACAGAATATAAAAAAATTCCATCATTGTTAGATCAATCCTTATAATTGGATGAAGAACGATCCCATGTACCTTACAGCTCGTATAGTTTGTTGACCATACTTCATGAGACCAGTTAGCATGGGGAACATATCGTAATGACACGCAGTATGTGTCGTGCAGAACTCTGCGGAGACCCCCCCAGTCACACTCATAACTGGGGGAGTCACACCTTGACTTTTTATATTATCAATTTATGATAAAAGTAACTTAATATTAATCAATAACATAAGCAAACAAAATATTAATCAATAACATAATCAAACAAAAAGAATTAAAGAGTAAAAGAAAGGAAAACTAAGTTATAGTAGTTTCAAAAACCAATATTGCCTAAATCCAGATATTTCTTAAAAATTTCAGTAAGTCTCTTATTTCAACAAGGTGAAGAGGAAACTTGTTGTAATAATTTATTTTTTCACAAGTAACAAGTACCTCTTTTTACATTCCTTTTCTAAAAAGAATAGTAACCATACTCACAAAAGAATTTACAACTTTAGAATACCTTATTGGGTTTGGGGTCAAACTAGCTGTTAAAAATAAGAAATCATCATTATAAATTACTAGTTACTATGTATTGATTGATCAATATGCAGTTGACCAATGTATTAACTGTTGGAACATTAATGTTACTCTTGAGAAAGATTGTATTGGTTAACCAATACACAATCAATATTGCAACAAAGACTTGGCATATAACTTTTGACAACTTTAACTTGTATTTTTCTACCATTAACCTATATAAATCTACCAATACACCTAAAATCATTATTCTAACATCTTTAAATGGGTAAACTTAATCTTTCTAATGCAAAAGTTAAAGTACTTCTTTAAATGTACCCAAATGTTTGTTTTAAGGATCTTCCTTTTCTTTAAAATCAAAACCTTAATTCCTTTTAATGACTAAAAAGACTCATGCAATGAGC
>JAOTJB010000009.1:24803195-24818097 GCA_027123815.1 Erythroxylum minutifolium
TGTGAATTATATGTCTACATGTTTGATATGTTGCATGAATTGAGTGAACCATCGATGATGGTTACCTCATCTGAGTTCGCAAAACTCATCCAAAATTGCACGTTGACATTTTAAGATCGAGAGAAGATTCTAGCTACTGAGAGACCATACAAGAAGCTTAATTCTTGTACTTTTGTGAAGAAGATATGACTCAAAGGTCAGTCAGCTAGACTGAAGGATTTAGTTAGATCTTTTGTATTTCCTCTTTCATGTAGAATATTTTGTATTAGGTTATGATGATGTACATGTACAAATTTTTGAAAGCTACATTGTATGTACATTTAGATTGATGAAATGAAAAAAGGAAATTTATTTTAAAAATTTGGTGACTTTCTTGTATGATAGTAGATGCCGTAATTAAGTGGGATAAATTACCATGTGATAAAGTGAAAGTGTGATAGTTAACATACCGTTGTTATAGGGCATGTACTAGAATGTCATAAAGATGTTTCGGTATGTACCTTATAGCAGTGGGGGTATTACAATAAGTGAATTTATGCAATTGTTGATATAACTTATCATTCAATCAATTCTATAATTTATTGATCAATCTCTTAAATTGGTGAATCTTGAAGCCTTAAGTCTCAAGATCTAATTTTCCCTTGTTTTTTTATTTACATTCTTCACAATTGATTGTTCATTCCATTCCAATCATCTTTTAAATTTCTTTTCATTTTGGTTCAAGTAATTAGGATTAATTTAGTAGTGAGTATTTTAGTCCTCGTAGGATACGACCTTGGAATACTTGATATGTAAGTACTAGGAATGACTCTGTGCACTTATAGATTCAGTCGACTAAGTGTTTGGCACCATTGTTGGGGACTAATTTATATTTGCTACTATTAATTCTAGTTATTTTTACTTCCTTAAGTTTGCGTCCATTAATCACTCTTAAACCTTTTTCTCTTTATTATATTTCAGGAGCTTCATGCACTTAAGACGTTTAAGAAATTTGAACAACGATCAATTACTTAAATTGAATGCACTTATAGAAGGGACAATGCCCAAAGAAGCAGAGAGATGGCAAAAAATAATCAAAATCCAATTTTGGATGAAGAGCAAGAGATGGGGAATGAATAATTTAATAGAGGAAATGAGGCTGAACCGATGGTTATTAATCCTGCGGTAAGAAGAATTAGAGATTATCAGATGTCGTTTATTGCTAGCAACCCTTCTTGCATTCGAATGACAGCAGTAGCAAGGAATTATGAGCTGAAGTAGATTCATCTATCGATGTTTCCATAATTTAATGGAATGTCGAGTGAAGATGCTCTAGCCTTTATAAGAGACTTTTATGCTACAGTTTAAACTCTTCTGTTGTATGGATTGTCTAAACATAAGTTGAGACTAACGTGTTTTCCCTATTGCATGAAGGGATTAACAAGAAATTGGTTGTTGAGCTTAAAGGTAGATTCCATTGATACTTGGGATAAAGTGATAGAGACTTTCAGTATGAAGTGGTACCTAGCTCATAAAACTCATGAACTAAGGAAGATGATACACTGGATCTCGCAGAAGGAAGAAGAAAATTTTCAAGAAGCATAGAAGCAATTTAATGATCTCCTCAACCAGTGTCCTCACTATGTATTTGACACTTCCTCAACCAGTGTCCTCACTACGGATTTGACACTTACTCTTTGACTCAATTCTTCTATTATGGTCTCACCGATCACAATCAAACTTTGGTGGACTTAAACACTGGTGGGAATATTAATGACCTGAGTTGGTAAGAGTTGTGAAATATCTTTAAGAAAGTTACAAAGAATTCACATTGTAAGGTGACAAGGAGCAAAGCTACTACTCTTAACGAAGTGAGATCGAGATCTGACATGGTTTATCAAGTTGATGAGATAAATAAGAAGTTGAATGTGTTGATGAATGAGAACAAGTCCAATAAGGATCCTTGCACTCTTTATGGTATATTTGAGCATACATCAGCTAGTTGTATGAACATTGAAGCAACAATGCCAGAGGAAGAGATGAACTATGTTAGTAAACAAGGTCAGATATTTGATCCTTTTTCGAACACCTATAATGAAGGTTGGAAGTTTCATCTAAACTTTTCATTGAAAAATCAAAGGGTTGCGAAACCAATGGGACCACCTGGGTTCCAAGCGCCACAAAACAGCAGTATTCAGCTCCTTCATCTTCTACACAACAAAAATTTCCTTCCCTTATGGAGAAAAAAGTGGATAGGTTTGAAGATATGTTTGCTCAACTTATGAGGAAGATGGATCAGAGTGCTCAAGCTAGCTCTCAAGCCATGAACAGAATGACGCAGAACATTTAGTCTAACCAAGCTGCTATTTGAAACTTAGAGGTGCAAATCAATCAAGTGGCAAAAGGGGTAAGTGAAAGAGGTAAGGGAAAGCTACCAAGCAATACTTAAGTGAATCCAAAATAAGATTGTATGGAAATTCGTTTGAGGAGTGGTAAGATGGTAGAACGTGTGGTTCCTAAGGAGAAGGAAGCTAAGATAAGTGAAACAAAGGAGGCTGAAATTGTGAATTTGGATGAAGAAGAAGGGTCTAAGGAAACCAAACTAAGAAAAGAGTCCTCGCCAAGTTCAGAATTTTTCTTTGTGCTGCCCATACCATTCCCCCAATGGTAACGAAGAAACATAATGATTCCAAATTTCAGAAATTCCTTGACCTTTTCAAGAAGATCCATATCAATATCCCTTTCACCGAAGCACTTGATGAGATGCCTACTTACACTAAGTTCTTCTCCAATAAAAGGAAGCTGGACAATTTTGTGACGGTAGCCTTAACTGAGGAGTATAGTTCTATTTTACAAAACAAACTACCTCCTAAGTTAAAGGATCTATGGAGTTTCACTATTCCTTGTCACTTTGGTGCTTCTAATGTTTTTCAATGCTTATGTGACCTAGTTGTAAGTATTAATCTTATTCCTTTATCTCTCTATAACAAGATTGGAATTGGTGGACTCAAACTAACTACAATTTCATTGTAAATTACCAATAGATCAATTTGATATCCTATTGGTATAGTTGAGGACTTACTGATGAAAGTTGGTAAACTTATAATTCCAGTTGACTTTGTTGTGCTTGAGATGGATTTTGATATATAGATCCCTATAATCTTAGGAAGACCATTTTTAGCCATTGGTGGAGCATTGATTGATGTCCTGGATGGTAAGTTGACCTTGAGGGTAGGTGATGAGAAAGAGGTGTTTAAAATTTTCAAGGTTTTAAAGGGAACCTCCTTCAATGAAGTCACCTATAGAATAAATGTGATTGATCCTCTCACAATTGAATCTATTCCTAAATTAATATATGATGATACTTTAGAGATATGCCTAGCTTTAGTAATATACGAGAACGAATTGGATGATGAGTCAATGCAATATGTTTATAGATTGCAAGGTAATGGTTTTAGGTATAGACCTCTAATTAAAGAACTGGGCCCTCCTAACCTTAAATTGTTACCTTCCATATTGAGTCCTCCAAAACCTGAGTTGAAACACCTTCCAATTCATTTGAGGTATGCATTCTTGGGAGAATCAAATACTTATCCAGTTATCATTTCTTCTTATTTGAATTCCTCTCAAGAAGAGAAGTTATTAAGGGTGTTACGTGAACATAAAGTGACTATTGCATGAAGTATTGCTGACATAAAGGGAATTACCCTTTCTATTTGTGTTCACGAGATTTTAATGGAGGAAAACCACAAACCTAGTGTGGAAAATCAAAGGAGGCTCGATCTCAATATGAAGGAAGTTGTGCAATCCAAGGTACTTAAATTACTTGATACATGAATTATCTATCCTATTTTTTATAGCTCCTAGATAAGTCCTATGTAGGATGTACCAAAGAAAGGTGGCATAACTGTCATCTCTAATGATAGCAATGAGTTGATTTCCACTAAGGTTGTGACGGGGTGGAGGGTTTGTATAGAATACAGGAAATTAAATGCAGTAACTAGGAAAGATCACTTCCCTCTACCCTTTATTAATCAAATGTTGGAAAGACTAGCAGGGCATGATTATTACTGCTTTTTAGATGGTTATTCAAGGTATAACCAAATTCCTATAGCCTTGAAGGATCAGAAGAAGACCACCTTCACTTATCCCTATGGTACATTTACATATCGTAGGATGCCCTTCGGTTTGTGTAATGCTCCTGCCACTTTTCAACGCTACATGATGTCTATATTCTCTAAGATGGTGGAGAATATAATTAAGTTATTTATAGATGACTTTTCTATTTTTGGTTCTTCTTTTAACGCATCTTTGTTCAATCGAGAATAGGTTCTACAAAGATGTGAAGAAACCAATCTTGTGCTAAATTAGGAAAAGTGTCATTTTAAGGCACAAAAAGGGATCGTCCTAGGCCACAAAATCTCGAATAATGGAATAGAGGTGAATCCAGCTAAAATTGAAGTCATCAATAAATTACCACCTCTCAATTCATTTAGAGCAATAAGGAGTTTTCTTGGGCATACAGAGTTTTATAGAAGATTTATTAAAGATTTTTCCAAGATTTCTAAACCCTGTGCTTTTTTGCAAAAGAAGTCCCTTTTGAATTTACTGATGATGTCTTAATGCTTTGAACAAGTTAAAGAAGGAACTTACCTCAGCTCCTATAATGACTGCACCGAATTGGAATCTCCCTTTTAATGTGATGTGTGATGCCAATGATTATACATTTGGGGCTGCTTTAGGACAAAAATAGGATAAGAAATTACATGTCATTTATTATACTAATAAAGTTCTTAATGATGCTCAAGTTAATTATGCTACTAAAGAGAAATAATTGCTAGCAGTAGTTTTTGCATTTGATAAATTTAGATCTTATCTTGTTGGGTCCAAAGTCATTATTTACACTAACCATTCTGCTTTAAAATATTTGCTTACCAAAAAGGATGATATACTAAGTTTGATCAGATGGATTTTACTCTTGTAGGAATTTGATTTAGAAATTAGAGATAAGAAGGGATCTGAGAATTCGGTAGCTGATCATCTTTTGAGACTTGAGCAAGCTAACAAGATGAAAGCTGAACCGATTAATGATGCCTTCCTTGATAAGAATCTATGGTCTGTTAAGGGAAATTCCCTTGGTTTTCTGATTATGATAATTTTCTAGTATCTAAAATTATCCTAAGTGATTACTCATACCACAAGAGAAGGAAATTCTTATCGGAGGTAAGGAACTACTTTTGGGAAGACTAGTTGCTCTTTGGAAGGTGTGCTGATGGGATAATTAGGAGATTTATACTTGATGAGGAGATGTGATCAATGTTGTATCATTGCCATGCTTCTCCTTATGATAGACACCATAGCGCTAACACAACAGCAAAGGTTTTACAATCTAGTTTGTATTGGCCTAGTCTTTTTAAGGATGCTAAAACTTTTTTCATGACATGTGATAAATGCGAAAGGATAGGGAACATAGGTAGGAAGCACGAGATGCCTCAATCAAGGATTTTAGAGGTTGAACTCTTTGATGTATAGTGCTTGGACTTTATAGGACCGTTTCCAATATCCTTTGGCAATGAATGCATCCTTGTGGCGGTTAATTATGTATCCAAATGGATGGAAGCCATAGCTTTGTCAAGCAACAATAGAGCAAGCATGGTGAAATTTGTAAAGAAATATATATTTTCAAAATTTGGAGTTCCAAGAGTCATAATCAGTGACAATGGGGTGAATTTTTAGAACCATCAATTCAAATCTCTGTTGGTGAAATATTGGTGCCATTTCAAGTTTGGAACCACTTATCACCCCAAACTAGTGGGCAAGTCAAGGTGTCAAATCGAGAAATAAAGCAAATCTTAGAAAAGACTATCAATACAACAAGAAAATATTAGGCATTAAAGCTTAATGACACTCTCTGGGCATACAGGACAGAATACAAGACTCCATTGGGTATGTCCCCATATAGACTAGTCTTTGGGAAATCTTGCCATCTTCCAATTGAAATTGAACAAAAGGCATTATGGGAAATCCGAAAGTTGAACTATGATTTCAAAGAGGCTGGACAGAGGAGACTAATATAGTTGAACAAGTTAGATGAGTTTCCCCTTGACGCTTTTGAGAATGCTAGAATATACAAGGAGAGAACCAAGGCTTTCCACGACAAGCATACCCTTTGGAGATAATTTAAACTTAGTCAAAAGGTTTTGCTATTTAACTCTTATTTGAAATTGTTTCCAAGAAAATTACGATCAAGATGGTCTGAACCTTTCGTGGTGACCAAGGTATACCCAAATAGAACAGTGGAGATTGGAAGGGATGAGCAACCACCCTTCATTATCAATGGACAATAACTTAAGCATTACTTTGAGGGAGAGATGGTTGGATACATTTCCACCATCACATTCAAAAATTGACATTATGGTGGCCTAGTCCAGCTAAGGACACTAAACTTAGCGCTTGTTAAGAGGCAACCCAACATTTCTAACTCTTTGTGTGTTTTATTGATTTCATTATCTCTTTTTTCATACCTTTTTATTTTAGTCTATTGTGTGTTGTGTAGGGTTAATAGTTATAAGACACCTCAATGACACCTCTTAGTAGCATGAGGAATAGTGGGATCAAGACGCATCAATATAGGAGGTAAGATCCATATTACGTGTGGGGGAGATAAGTCTTTTTGCTTCTTTTAATATTTTTATGATTTTCATTCATACATCATGGATATAGTCCTATGGTATCATTGAGTACTTGAAAGGGTAAAAATAAGAGTGAACTATGTGAGATGGATATAGAAAAATTTGAGAAGGTCCGTCTAGCAGACAACATGTCCAATTAATGGACATTACAAAGCATCTCACTTCGAGAAAACCTGAGAAGGTCCGCTTAACGGACATCATATCCGCTTAGCATACATTACTCAGCTTTTGGAACTAAGAGACTCGAAAAGGTCCGCTTAGCAGACATCATGTCCATTTAACAGACATTACCCTGCTTCCGTCATTAAGAAACTTGAGAAGGTCCGCTTGGCGGACATTGGTCAAACTCTGTTTTTTAAAAAAACCCCTTTTTCCTTTCCTTTCCCGCACTCCCCTACGTTTCCCCCCATTTTCTGCCTCCACCTTTAAGCCACCCCCTTCTGCGACCCATTTTCTTCTTCACCTACCTTTTCACCTAGATTTTCTCCCTTTTCTTCTTCTCTTCATCTCTTCTTTCACTCCCTTCAACTGACCCATCTACCAACACAAACCCTAATCACCTCCACCTATAATGCGCTATTCTCCTCCACGTCAATACCTTCCACCACCCTCATATTTGTGGATTTTGGGAATTCTCTTGAGGTTTAGGGCTGAGTCTACACACTTTCCACTCTCAGGTTGCTCGAGTAAGTATTCTTTTATCATTTAAGGTAAAATCATCGCCGAACTTGTTCTATTGAAGAATCTTTGGATTCCTAGGACATTTTGAATTTGTGGAGTTGAAGCTTGACATCCCCATTAGTGTGGGTTATTAGAAATTATGTTGTTGAGATTTAATTTGTTTAGAGTTTGTGTGAGATTTGAGTTTGTGGTTGGGCTGAAATGGAGTTTGAGCTGTATTGATGTTGAATTTGTAATTGTGTGGCAGTTGTTAGGTTTGTGCTATTGATTGAATCCGGAGGTGTGTTGAAGTTGTGGGGTTTGTATTGAAATTGAATACGTGATTTCATTGTGGTTATAGTTGCAGTTAAAAAGGCATTTGAGCGTGAGTTTATGGTTACCTTACAACTGATTCGATGTTTGGAATTGACCCTTACCTTGTTGAGATTATAGCTGGTGGTGTACCTAAACATAATGTTGGGATTCAAACAAATGGGGAGAAAGAACACTGCCCAATCCTCTAGAGCTACTAGGGGTAAACGGTTGGTCGAGGAGATAGAGGAACCGAAGCTTCAGCAAGCTCTATTCATCAATGAACAATCTAAGGCTTGGTATAATAAGATAGAGGAACCGAAGCTTCAGCAAGCTCTATTTATCAATGAACAATGTGAGCCTTGGTATAATAAGAAAAAGATTAAGAAGTTTATGCTATAAGTCTTCGTGGAAGCGAGAATTGATGCAGCATACCATAAGAGAGCCAACTTGGATAGATTTCAGTGGGGTAAGTTATTGGACCTAAAAGGAGCATACCACCTAGCTACTGCAGTCAAGCAATTTTATGCCAACCTTAGCGCGACAGCAGATAAACAGGCATCAGATCTTATTTCTTGTGTAAATGGGAGAGAAGTGGTCATCACCGAAGAGTTTATTAGTGAACATTTGGAGCTGCCCATGGGAGGCCAGATCCCTTCCTTTGACAAATGGGCAAAGTGTTCCATTGATAGCCAATGGACCAAGGATGATGTTATGTCTTTTTTTGGAGTTAAGTTGCTATGCGCTTCACAAACCAGCGCATGTTTATGCATTACAGCCCCCTTAATATTGAACCAAGATTGGTGGCATTCATCCTGGTCCATAATGTCATCCGAAAGGCTAGTGACTCGGGGTACCTTCTGAATGAGGATCTATATATTTTGGACAAAATGTTTTTCCAAGATGACTAATTTCAGGGCATTGCGATTGCCAAGATGATCATGAACTCGATGTGGCAAGTAGTGCATCATAAAGTTGAGACCAAGAGGTTTGTGTTTTTAGTCCTATTGAGCTAATTATTTAGGCGCCTTAAGGTCAGCTATAGAAATGAAGAAGTGACTCAAACAACTGAAGTGGATGTCATCAATGCGACTCTGAACAGATAGGTCAATACACATCAAGCGAGGACCAATCCGACTACCACTACTGCACTGCACTCCGAAACTACTTAAGGCCAAGGGGAGCATTAGATTTTAACCCAGTTATAAGATGTTCGCACAAAAGTCCAAGGACTTCGAGCTCAAGTGTGAAATCTAGAGGATTCCCAAACTTGGATGGAAGAAATGTTGAGGGCTTTTATAGAGCACCAACCACCCCCTTCAGACTAGCACTTGATGAGATACCATAGGATCCTAGGAATGCATGTACATTTTCAGTTTCCTGCATTAGCTTCACACTTAATGTCCCACTGACCCTATGTTTTATTTTATTTCTTTTATTTTGGACAATTGTAAGGATAATTTTAGGGATCTTTCATTCTATCTCCATAATTTTGTGATGCATAGCTTAATTGGTGATAGGAATTCAAGGTACAGAATTTGGTTTTATGACAATACAATTTGTTAATTTAGGGGGTTTCTTTTCCCTTACTCTTTATTACGTTCTTTGCATTATGCTTTCTCTTTTATCTTACCTATCATTGAGAATAATGTTGATTCCAAGTATGGGGGTGGGATAAATTGATGATTTTGCATGCATAATATTTTTTTGAATTATCCCACAATTTCCATTAAAAAAATTTTCCTTTTCTTTTGTGTTAGTTCCGCATTAATTTTGCATTTATTTTCATCCTGCATATGTGCATACTTATACATCTTTCACATCCTAATTGTCTTATAATCCAATTTAGTGAGTTAATTGTATTATGGGTGAGATTGATCTTAACTAAGATGCATAATATGATTAAATTGATTACATACCTTGTCACAATTGGATGCTGATTGAATGAGCATGCTATTGAATGAGCAAACACCACCAAGTGAGCTATTTTGAGCCTAAAGCATTGTACCCAATCCTATTTTTATTATGAGCGACATAATTTTCTCTTCTACATATGTTTACTTCTAGAACTTGCATTGAATCTTTTCAAGGTTACATAATCATACTATGGTATGTTTATGAAAGTGATAAAAGGCACTAGGATTGAGCTTGAGCCAAATAGCTAACTCTGTTTATATATCAACCCCCTAGTGAACCCTTTGTGCCTATTGATTGTACTTGAGCCTTTTCTTTCTAAACCTATTCCAAAGAACCTTAAACCAAGAAAAACCAATTTACTCTTGTTCAATGGTTAGTAAAACCATAAATGTTGTATATTCAATAGTCATATTGATAGGTATACAAAGGAAGAAGTATGGGGGTGTTTTCTACAGAAATTGAAGAAACATGCTAAAGAAGAGAAAAAAGAAAAATGTAGCATCTAAGTGGTGTTTTTAAAAAATGAGGCATGTTCACTTCAAACTCCAAAGTGAAAGAATGATGGAAATTTTTAATAATATTGGTGGAGTTTCCTAAGATTATGGTTATTGGGCAATTTTTCAGTAAAATTTGCTAATAAAGATTATAATATCTATAGTTATGCTCTACTAATTATTGAATGTTTGAATTCCTATCCTTTCTTTCTTAGCCTACTTTACCCCTTGGCCAAATTACAACTAAAGGAATAACGACCTTTTTGATTCATGGACATGTCATAGATGGGAGTAGTGGAGAAGTAGATAAAATGCAAGCTTATGGTAAGAGACATGCATTAGAAGATGATGGAGAGTCACCTTTAAACACTTGTGTGGAAGTGAATGCTTTATGAGAGACTTCATTCATGGCATGTGATTTTAATTAATTGAAGCATTATGATGTCTTATTGTTGCTTTGTTTGTGATGTAATTTATGAAGTATTATGTGGCCTTATGTTTATGTTTCAATTCTTACCTATAATGTTTTCAACTTACGGATTGAACTATGATGATGATTAGGTGTGGAATGATGGAAAGAAAATGTTTGTAGGTATAGTTCATTTTAAGTAACTCAGGAGACTATAACTCCTCTGTTATGGATGCATAGTAGTTTAAAGGCTTGTAGCATATACTAAATGCCACCGTGCACCTACGAAAGTGGAATCAATATTTTTTTTGTGGATTTAGTATTTAGTATTCTTTTGTTTTGCTTGGGGACAAGCAATGGTTCAAGTGTGGGAGAATTTGATAAGTCAAATTATTTACATATGATTTTGGGGTGAATTGGAACTAATTTGATTTATCTTCATGTGAATTATGCACTTTATTTGGTTAATTCTCACACGTTTCAACTTTATTGCTTAATAGGTACAATTGGAGAAATTTTGGGGCAAAAGGCATAACTTCTATTGTAGTTGTCGGATTAGAGTTGTTTAAGTTTGTTTTCGAAGAGGACTCCGAGCTCTACAACTTCCGTGAAGACCCCGAGGAGAGATTTGGCCTTATGAAAGGTCAAAAGTGCACATTTCTAAAGATGCTCAGTGTATGTCAGCCTAGCAGACATCATGTCTCTCCAAACGGACATGAGCAGAGAAGGATGGCTAAAGACCCATTAATGTTTGCCTAACAGACATAATGTCCACTAATGGACATTCACTGTCCAAACTACTCCAGAGACCTGAGAAGGTCTGCCTAATGGAGATTGACGGCGCAAACACGATTTTTATTCCTCTGTTTAACAAAAATTATGTTTCTTTGACCCCAAGACACTATATATATTCGTTTTGAAGACCTAAATAAGGGTTCTGGAACTGAAAACGAGGCAATAAGATAGGAGGCACTCAAAAGAGGAGGAAGAAGGAGGATTGAAGCGATTTTGTTTTGTATTCTTTCAACTTTCTCTCTCTACCATTTCTTAGATGTTTCTTGTCTTTATTTGTTCAGATTCTTTTATCATGTTTTGGAACTAAACCCATTTAGCATTAGGGATGTAGCCTATTTTGGGGATTGATGGATGTTTTATGGATTGATTGGTGTTGAATGAAAGTTCTTAGGTTATATTTATCTTTCTTGAGCTTCATTGTTGTTTCCATGCTTGATCACCATAAACGCAATCTTAGGAATCATATGATGGACTGAGAGGTGAAGTATGATTTGTTCATTATGAAGATAAACACGTTAGATTTAGAGATAGAGATATCCTAAACTAGTGTGATAACTTAGGGTTGCTTGTTCTTATTGAATTTGACTAGTTAGGTTTCACATTGAGAAATGGTAATTAACTAGTTGGGTATTCTTGTATATCTTGAGAGAGAATATAAATGAATTTGTGCAATTGTTGTTATAACTTGTCTTTCAATCAATTCCATATTTTATCAATCAATCTCTTAAATTGGTGAATCCTGAAGCCCTAAGTCTCAATCCTCAAATTTCCTTTGTTTGTTTAACTATAGTATTTACAATTGATTGTTCACTCTACTCCAATCATCTCTTAAATTTCCTATCATTTTAGTTCACATAATTAGGATTAATTTAGTAGTGAGTATTTTAGTCCTCATGGGATACAACCTTGGAATACTTGATGTGTAAGTACTAGGAATGACTCTATGTGCTTGCAGTTTTTTTCGACCACTTAATCACCTTCTTGAAGGCATTGAAGTTTGAGGGTAAGTCTTTTAGAATTACTACTTCTTGGTGATCTTCTGAGATATATTCACCTATAGCTTCTAAATCTTGCACTAATCTGAAGAAATAATCAAGATTGTCATCCAGAGAAACAATAGTGTTCATTTTAAAATTGGCCAAATTATGCAGCAGAGTCATCTTATTAGGCAAACATCTTTTTGCATTGATTTCATCAAGTTTGAACCAAAGTTTCCTTGCATTATTACAGTTCTTCACTTTTTTAATCACAGTAAGTGATAAATGTAGCATTAAGTTGCTGTGTGCAAGTCTTTGCAACTTCAGGTTTTTAACAGGGTCAGTTTCTGTATCAAATTGATCTTCAACAGCACCATAACAATCATAAGATTCTAGTAAGGCTTGCATTTGAATTTTCTAGATAGTGAAATCTTCCTTACCAGTGAACACATCCATTTCTTTGCCCACCATCTTGTCAAGAAAGATTAAAAGAGGACAAGAAAGTAGAAATCTTGAAAGTGTCTAATCTGTAACAAGTAGACTAGAAAACTGGTGTGAAGATTTAGGCTTACCAATATGATATTACCTTTACCTTCTTTATGAGTCTATAATGTGTAAACGCTTAGAATGCTGAATTGGCTTTGATACCATTGATGTTAAGGTCTTTGAATCTTTCAGCTTTCTTTTTCTCAAAGAATTGCATTGCTTGATTTTTGATGTTGCAGAAATACAAATAGTAGAAGAGTAAAGAAGACAATGTTTTACTTGGTTCGATAGCTTTGAGCTATCTACATCCAAGGATCAATCTCACACTTTGGTGGTTCCATTAGCTTCAAGAAAGAAAGGTTACAAGAGGTGAGTGTTTTTTCAACACCTGTAGTGTTTCCCACAAAACTCTCTAGTACTCTCAGTTAGTACTCTAGCACCATCAAACTTTTTTATTCTCACTTGAAACAGATAGATGACTTCGTATGTGTGTAATAATAATGTGCATTTGAGTTTGGATGTGTATCTATTTATAGAATCAGATGAGGCTTATGCTGATTTGATTAATTTGTCCATGCCTTTTAATTTCTCTACTTCTTACATGTCTTTCACATGCTTCCTCATGTGCTGTCCACGTGCTTCACTTAATACTCAATATTTTTCTTTTCTGGTTTGCATTTTGACACTTTAGGCTAATTTCCTCTCTTCTTCTTCGACTCTCCAGAAACTTCATGCAGCTTCATCACACACCTAACCCTAAATCTCCAATCCTTGTCTCAGGTTGATGATTATGTAGAGGGTTTATGGAGAATATGTGATTCTCTTCACAGCAATTACAACTTGGAGACATTTCAAACAATACAAACAATTTATTTACATGCAATCATCATAATCAAGATTTTGAAAATCATCATCATTAAATGAAACAATAAAAATATGCTTGTAGTCATGATAAATTAACATAAGTAAAATATCAACAACATAAGACATTTTCTTAACATTTCAAACAACACAAATAATTTATTTACATTCAATCATCATGATCAAGATTTTAAAAATCATCATCATCTGCAAAAACATAAGTGAAAGTGAAACATTAAAAATAAAAAAGTGAAACATTAAAAATATGCTTGTAGTCATTGTAAATCAACATAATAAAACATCAAAAACAAAAGGCAACTATTTTATTAACATTTCAAACAATACAAACAATTCATTTACATTCAATCATCATGATCAAGATTTTAAAAATCATCATTGTTAAGTACACTATTATTTGATTCTTCGTCACTAATATTATCTTTGTCTTTGTCTTTTTGCTTCAAGGAAACGTTGTCCTATTTTATTCGTGTAGCTTACTTTAATATCGTTTGAAAAGTCTATCCCAATGATTCCATCCGCATTTCTTGACGCTGGAATTTATTACTGTATAGGATATATAATACAATTAAATATGTATATATGACTTAATTTAATAAAAATATTATATTATGAATGAAGTAACTGCCGGGCTAGTGGTAGAAATAGAATATGTGTAAGAATTTGAAAGAAGCGGGCGTCCGTAGGCTCATTGACCCAAAGACTTGCTCAGAGACGAGTGTTTAAGAAATTTCAAGAGCATGTGAAACCCGTACAACATGCTACAAGTACAGAAGACCCGTTCCACACGCCAGCCGCACATCAAGTCAGGCGTCTCGCTGGTAGTGCTTTGGAAAATGTCCTCATTATTTTTGTTATCGCAATTTCCAGGAAATTAGGCAACCGCAGAAGTCACGTTCACTTCAAAAACATTTGACTCGTTTGTACGAAAGCGACTCGTCATAATTAGTTATTATTTTTATTGAACAAAAGTTTATTTTATCAAAATATTACTTTATTACTTGTAATATTGATATGGATGATGAGAGAAAAGAAGACATCAAGAGCGAGACAATAGCTTCAAGATCAAGTATACGTCAGACAGAATAGTAGAGAGATACAAGATACGATTGGTGGGGAAGGGTTTCAAGTAGATTGAAAGTCTCGACTTTCACGGTACATTTGTGTCTAGTTGCCAAACGTATGTCATTTCATGTTTTTTTTGTTCGTAGCAACTGCATAAGGCTAGGAGTTGTATCAAATAAATGTTAACAATGTATTCTTACATGGCAATTTGGAGGAGGAAGTATACATAGAACTTCC
>JAOTJB010000009.1:24818197-24828682 GCA_027123815.1 Erythroxylum minutifolium
GGTGTCCAATATTATCCCAAGTGATTACTCATACCATAAGAGAAGGAAATTCTTATCAGAGGTAAGGAACTACTTTTGAGAAGATCCGTTGCTCTTTAGAAGGTGTGCTAATGGGATAATTAGGAGATGTATACCTAATGAGGAGATGCGATCAGTGTTGTATCATTACCATGCTTCTCCTTACGGCAGACATCATGGCGCTAACAAAATGGCAACAAAGGTTTTACAATCCGGTTTGTATTGGCCTACTCTTTTTAAGGATGCTAAAACTTTTGTCATGACATGTGATAGATGTTAAAGGATAGGAAGCATAGGTAGGAAGCACGAGATACCTCAATCGGGGATTTTAGAGGTTGAACTCTTTAATGTATGGGGCTTGGACTTTATGGGACCGTTTCCAATATCCTTTAGCAATGAATACATCCTTGTGGCAGTTGATTATGTATCCAAATGGGTGGATGCCATAGCTTTGGCAAACAACACTAGAGCAAGTGTGGTGAAATTTGTGAAGAAGCATATATTTTCAAGATTTGGAGTTCCAAGAGTCATAATCAGTGAGAATGGGGTGAATTTTCCAAATCATCAATTCAAATCTCTGTTGGAAAAATATGGGTGTCATTTTAAGTTTGGAACTACTTATCACCCCTAAACTAGTGGGCAAGTCGAGGTGTCAAATTGTGAAATAAAACAAATCTTAGAAAAGAATGTCAATACATCAAGAAAGGATTAGGCATTGAAGCTTGATGACACTCTTTGGGCATACAGGATGACATATAAGACTCCCTTGGATATGTCCCCATATAGACTGATCTTTGGGAAATCTTGCCATCTTCCGGTTGAAATTGAACACAAGGCATTATGGGCAATCCGGAAGTTGAACTATGATTTCAAAGAGGCTGGACAAAGAAGACTAATGGAGTTAAACGAGCTAAATGAGTTTTGCCTGGATGCTTTTGAGAATGCTATAATAGGCAAGGAGAGAACCAAGGCTTTCCACGACAAGCACATCCTTTGGAGAGAATTTAAACCTGGTCAAAAGGTTTTGCTATTTAACTCTCGTTTGAAATTAGTTCCAGGGAAATTGCGATCAAGATGGTCTGGACCTTTCGTGGTGACCAAGGTATACCCAAGCGGAGCAGTGGAGATTGGAAGGGATGAGCAACCATCCTTCATGGTCAATGGGTAGCAACTTAAGCATTACTTTGAGGGAGAGATGGTTGGATATGTTTCCACCATCACATTCAAAAATTGACACCATGGTGGCCTAGTCCAACTGAGGACATTAAACTTAGTGCTTGTTGAGAGCACCCCAACATTTCTAACTCTTTGTGTGTTTTATTAATTTCATTATCTCATTTTCTTCATATCTTTTTATTCAAGTCTATTATGTGTTGTGTAGGGTTAATGTTTATAAGACACCTTAATGACACATCCTAGTAGCATGAGGAACAGTGGGATCAAGACACATCAATTCGAGAGGTAATATCCATGTTACGTGTAGGGGAGATAAGTCTTTTTGCTTCTTTTAATATTTTGTGATTTTCATTCATACATCATACATATAGTCCTATGGTAGCATTGAGTAGTTGAAAAGGGCAAGATAGGAGTGAATTAAGAGAGATGAACATAGAAAAATCCAAGAAGGTCCGTTTAATGGACAAAATGTCCATTTAACGAACATTACAGAGCATTTCACTCCCAAAAAACCCAAGAAGGTCCACTTAGCGGATATTGCCCAGACTCTACCATTAAGAGACCCGGGAAGGTCCATTTAGCAGACATTATATCCGCTTAGCAGACATTGCTCACACTCTATTTTTAAAAACACTCTTTTTTTCTTTTCCCGCACTCCCTTGCATTTTCCCACCTTTTCTACCTCCTCCTTCACGCCACCTCCTTCTGTGACCTTCCTTTGCCTATTTCACCTTCTCACCCAGACTTTCTCCCTTTTCTTCTTCCCTTCATCTCTTCTTCCAATCCCTTCGAATGCCACAACCACCAACTCGAACCCTAATCGCCTCCATCAGTGGTGGGTTGCTTTCTCCCATGCCAATATCTGCCACCATGTGCATGTTCGTGGAGTTTGGGGATTCTTTGAAGTTTTGTGGATGATTCTATACACTTTCCACTTTAATTTGGGGTTGGGTAAGTGTTATTTAATTTGAAGACTCTCTAGCTTCCTTTGACATTTTGAGTTTGTTGAGTTGATGCTTGGAATCCCCACAAGGTGGGTTGCTTGAGACTGTGTTGTTGCGATTTGAATTGTTATTCACAGAGGGTTTGTGTGGCTATTGAAGTGCTGGGTCTGTGCTGTTGAAATTGAATTCGAGGGTGTGTTGACGTTGAGCGGTTTGTATTGAAATTACACTGGTAGGTGTATTGTGGTGGCATTGTAGTGAAGTTGAGGTGAAGCATGCACTAGTTTTGGTTTTGTGTTATTGAGAGTGAGTTTGTGACTACATTACGACTGATTAGGTGTAGGAATTGACCCTCCATTACTGAGATTATAGTTAGTTGTGTGCCTTTTCATCGATGTCGCGATTCAAGCAAATGGAGAGAAAGAGCATTGCCCAATCCTCTAGAGTTGCTAGGGGTAAACGATTGGCTGAGGAGATAGAGGAACTGGAGCTTCAACAAGCACTATTCATCAATGAACAATGTGAGGCTTGGTATAATAAGAAGAAGAATAACAAGTTGGTGATAAAAGTCTCCATGGAGGTAGGAATTCATAAAGCATACCATGTGAGAGCCAACTTGGATAGGTTCTATTGGGGTAAGTTGTTGGATCTGAAGGGAGCCTACTACCCAGCTACAGTTAAGCAATTTTATGCCAACCTGAGCGCGACAGCAGAGAAGCAACCATCGGAAATTATTTCTCGGGTAAATAGTAGAGAAGTGGTCAGCACCGAGCAGTTGATTAGTGCTCATTTGGAGCTACCCATGGGAGGTCAATTCCTTTCCTTTGATAAGTGGGCAAGGTGTTCCATTGATAGCCAATGGACTAAGGACGATGCTATGACTGTTTTGGGGTTAAGGCAGCTATGCGCTTCACCAATCAACATATGTTCATACACTACGGCCCCCTTAATATTGAACCAAGATTGGTGGCTTCATTCTTGCCCATAATGTCAACCCGAAGGCTAGTGACTCGGGGTACCTTCGGAGTGAGGATCTATATATTTTAGACAAAATGTTCTTCCGAGATGACCAATTCCAGGGCATCGTGATTGCCAAAATGATCATGACCTCGATGTGGCAATTAGTGCATCATAAAGCTGAAACCAAGAGATTTGTATTTTCAGTCCCATTGAGCCAGCTATTCGGGCGACTTAAGGTTCTCTATGGGAATGAAGACGTGGCTCATACGACTGAAGTGGATGTCCTCAATGGGAAGAAAATGAGGGAATTTAATTATCGTGCAGATGCTCTAAACAGATGGATCAATCCATATCGAGCGAGGATCGATCTGACTACAACCCCTTCACCTCACTCCCAAACTACTCAAGGCTAAAGGGACCATCAGTTTCTAGCCTAGCTACAAGAAGTTCGCACAGAAGTCCAAGGACTTTGAGCTTAAATAGGAAATCTCGCGGATTCCTAAATGAGGATGGAACCAATATTGAGGGCTTTTATGGAGCGCCAGCCACCTCCTTCGGACTAGCACTGGATGAAACACCATAGGATCATAGGCGTGCATGTGCATTTTTAGTTTTTTGTATTAGCTTCGCACTTTATTTTCCACTGACCCTATGTTTTATTTTATTTCTTCTATTTTGGACAATTATAAGGATAATTTCATGGATCATTTGTTCTATCTCCGTAATTTTATGATGCATAGCTTAATTGGTGGTAGACATCCAAGGTACAAAATTTGGTTTTATAACAATGCAATTTGTTAATTCAGGGGGTTTCTTTTCCCTTTCTCTATATTTCGTTCTTCACATTATGCTTTCTCTTTTATTTTGCCCAACATTGAGGACAATGTTGATTCTAAGTGTCGGGGTGGGATAATTGATGATTTTGCACGCATAATGTAGCATTGAATTATCTTACAATTTCCAAATAAAAAAATTCTTCTGTTTTGTGTTAGTTTTACATTGATTTTCATCTTGCATGTGTGCATACTTATACATCTTTCACATCCTAATTGTCTTTATAATGCAATTTGGTGAGTTAATTGGATTATAAGTAAGAGTGATCTTAACTAAGATGAATAATATAATTAAATTGATTTCATACTTTGTCACAATTGGATGGTATAATGTTAAATTGATTGAATGAGCATGCTATTAAATGAGAAAACATCACCAAGTAAGTTATTTTGAGCCTAAAGGATTGCACCCAATCCTATTTTTCTTGTGAGTGACATGATTTTCTCTTTTATGTATGTTTACTTTTAGAACTAGTATTGCATCTTTTTGAGGTTACATAATCATACTATGGTATGTTCATGAAAGTGATAAAAGGCACTAGGATTGAACTTGAGCCAAATAGCTAACCCTATTTGCATATCAATCCCCTATTGAACCCTTTGTGCCTATTGATTGTATTTGAGCCTTTTCTTTTTAAACCTATTCCAAAGAATATTGAACCAAGAAAAACCAATTTACCCTTGTTCAATGGTTAGTAGAGCCATAAAGGTTGTGTATTCAATAGTCCTATTGATAGGTATACAAAGGAAGAAGTGTGGGAGTGTTTTCTACAGAAATTGAAGGAACATGCTAAAATGAAATATATATATATATATAAGTAAAAAAATAAAAAAGAAGAAAAAGAGAAGAAAAGAAGAATTAGCATCTAAATGACATTTTCGAAAAATTGGGCATGTTCACTTTAGATTCCAAGGTGAAAGAATGATGGAAAATTTTGATAATATTGGTGGAGTTTCCTAAGTATTATGGTTATTGGGCAATTTTTTAGTAAAATTTGCCAATGATAATTGTAATATCTATAGTTGTGCTCTACTAATTATTGAATGTTTGAATTCCTATCCTTTCTTTCTTAGCCTACTTTAACCCTTGGCCCCATTACAACCAAAGGAATAAAGGCCTTTTTGATTCATGGACATGTCGTAGATGGGTGTAGTGGAGAAGTAGATAAAATGCAAGCTTATGATAAGAGACATGCATTAGAAGATGATGGAAAGTCACCCTTAAACACTTATGTGGAAGTGAATGCTTATGAAAGACTTCATTCATGGCATGTAATTTTGATTAATTGACGCATTATGATGTCTTATTGTTGCTTTGTTTGTGATCTAATTTATGAAGTATTATGTGACTTTATGTCTATATTTCAATTCTTACCTATTATGCTTTCAACTTATTAGATTGAACTATGAAGATGATTAGGTGTGGAATGATGGAAAGAAAATGTTTGTGGGTATCGTTCATTTTAAGTAAACCCTTAGGAGACTATAACTCCTCCATTATGGACACATAGTGGTTTAAAAGCTTGTGGCATATGCTAAATGCCACCGTACGCCTACGAAAGTGGAATTAATACCTTGTTTGCAGATTTAGTAGCTAGTTTTCTTTTATTTTTGCTTGGGGACAAGCACTAGTTCAAGTGTGGGAGAATTTGATAAGTCAAATTATTTTATATGATTTTGGGATGAATTGGAACTAATTTGACTTATCTCTATTTGAATTTAAGCTTTATTTGGTTAATTGTCACACAATTCAACTTTATTGCTTAATAGGTACAATTGGAGAGTTTTAAGGCAAAAACAATAACTTTGACTCTGGATGTCAGATTAAGGTTGTATAAGTATGCTTTCGAAGAGGACTCCAAGCTCTACAACTTCTGTGAAGACTCCAAGGAGAGATTTGACCTTTTAAAGGGTTAAAAATGCACATTACTGAAGATGCTCAGTGCATGTCTGCCTAGCGAACATCGTGTCCCTCCAAATGGACATAAGCGGAAAAGGTAGGTTGAAAGACCCATGAATGTCTGCTTAATGGACAAAAAATCTGCTTAACAAACATTCACTATCTAAAACTGCTACAAAGACCTGAGAAAGTCTGCCTAAGGGACATCATGTCTGCCTAGCAGACTTTGACGGCACAGATACATTCTTTATTCCCTATTTAGTAAAAACTAGGTTTCTTTGACCCCAAGACACTAATATATACTCATTTTGGAGACCTCGATAGGGGTTCTAGCATTGAAAACGAGGTAGTAACAAAGGAGGCACCCAAAAGAGGCAAAGAGGAGGAAGAAGGAAGATTGAAGTAAGTTTGTTTTGTGTTCTTTCAACTTTCTCTCTCTACCCTATCTTGGATGCTGCTTATCTTTATTTGTTTAGATTCTTTTATCATGTCCTAGAACTAAACCCCATTTAAGGTTAGGTATGTAGCCTATTTTGGGGATTGATTGATGTTTTATGGATTGATTGGTGTTGAATGAAAGTTATTGAGTTATATTTATCTTTCATTGTTGTTTCTATGCTTGATCACCATAGATGCTATCTTAGGAATCATATGATGGACTGAGAGGTGAAGTATGATTTGTGCACTAGGAAGATAAACGCATTAGATTTAGAGATAGAGATATCCTAAATTAGTGTGATAACTTAGGGTTGCTGGGTCTTAATGAATTTGACTAGTTAGATTTCACATTGAGAGATGGTAATCAACTAGTTGAGTATTCTTGTATGTCTTGAGAAAGAATATAAGAGAATTCATGAAATTGTTATTATAACTTGTCATTCAATCAATTCCATAATTTATCGATCAATCCCTTAAATTGGTGAATCCCGAAGCCCTAAGTATCAAACATCAAATTTTCCTTTGTTTGTTTATTTACATTCTTCACAATTGATTGTTCACTCCAATCCAATTGTCTTTTAAATTTCTTGTCATTTTGGTTCAAGTAATTAGGATTAATTTATGAGTGAGTATTTCAGTCTTCGTGGGATACGACCTTGGAATACTTGATTTGTAGGCACTAGAAACGGCTTTGTGCACTTATAGATTTTGTCGACCAATATTCTTTTGATCTTTGTCAATGCTTGATGTTTTCTTCTCTCTTTGTTACAGTGTAAAGAAGCAGTTAACATTAACAATATAGGAGAAAAACTATCTTGATATAAGGAAGGAACTATACTAGTACAAAAGGAGCCTTTATGGAATATCTAGATTTTGATATACATATTATTGATTACCATTCTTGTTAATGATTATTTGTTGTTGTAAGCTCTTGAACTATTACAAAACTCGTTCTTGATGCAATTAATTTTATAGTGGAATATGTTTTGAACTAGGCCCTATGGTTTTGACTTCTCATATTGAAAAGGTTTTTTGTGCATTTACATTTTGTCCTTATAATTTTCATTTAAGCTAGAAAGATTTTATTTTTCCTATCATATTATGTTGTTATTGCTTATATTGTGTTGAATATCTCCTTTCCCAATAAATGGTATCAGAGCTTTACTATGTTATTTATACTTGATTGAAATGTGGAGCCTGACTATATTAGAATGATCATTTTGAATGTACAAATTATCATAAATCGAAAGGAAAGATAAAATATTTATTATTTATGAAAAGGATGCATCTTAAGTGATAAAGAATCGGCATTTAAGTATGAGATGATTTGTGGTTTTATTAGATAGTGGGTGGATGATAATATTTTAAGTCACATCTCAAATGATTCACATTCCAAGACTTTAAAGGACAAGCTTGAATCCTTGTATGCTTCGAAGACAAGTAATAATAATTTTTTTATTTAAACAAGTTATGAATTTAAGGTATAAGGAAGGTAGTTCCATTTATAATCACTTGAACCAATTTTAAGGGTACTTTGACCAATTGTTATGCATAGTTATAAGATTTATAGATAAGATTTTGGTACTTTAGTTGTTGAATACTTTTTTCTGATTTTCAGGAGAATCTTTATGTGACCTTAACCAGTTGTACTCCTAGTGCTGCAATGACCATAGATTATGTAAATCTTACTATTTTGAACAAAGAAGTAAGATGGAAAAATTAAGATGTTCTACTTCTCATTTTGAGATTTTGGTTACTGAAAACATTGGGAGAAGCAAAGAAAGAGGTTGGGGATAAAATAAGAAAGACAAAAGTGAGAGTAGAAGTAAATAAAAGTTAAAGTACAAAGATCTTAATGTCATCATTGTGGGAAAAAAAAGAACATATCAAGAATTAGGATTTTAAGCTTAAAAGGGAGAATAAGGACAATAACTAGAAGAAAGAAAAAGATAGTGATGACCTTATTGCCACTAGTATTATAGAGGATCTTATGTCTTTCTACGTTGAAGATATGATTAATGCTGTTTATGATGAGTCAATTTGGGTTGTTGATAGTGGTGTCTACTTACATGCTACATCAAGCAAGGATTTCTTCATATCTTACACTACAAGTGATTATGGAGTTTTGAAGACATTAATAATGGTCTATCAAAGGTTATTTATGTCAAGAATGTTATAATTGAGATTGATAATAGCTAAAAGTTACTTTTCAAGAATGTCAGGCATAAACCTGATATCTATTTGAATATGATTTCTACTAATGTTATTGATGATTATGGTTATTTCAGTACTTTTGGTGACAATTAGTACAAGATCACTAAAAGTTCTTAGGTTGTTGCACATGGAAAGAAGTCTTCAGTTTATACTAGACTAAGGCTTCAATTTCCATTGATATTGTTACTGTGGGTAAGAGTGATAACTCTTTATGATTATGGAACATAAGACTTAGCCACATCAGTAAGAAGGGACTTGATTCTTTACCTAAGACGAAGATACTTTCTAATTTGAAAAGTGTAAGATTGCAAAAGTGTGCTTACTACTTATTTAATAAACATAATAAGGTTTCTTTTAAAAATCAACCTCCTCCTAGAAAATTAGAATTAATTGAGTTAGAGCATTCATATCTCTTTGGTCCAATAAAGATAAAGACTTTTAGTAATGGAATTTATTTTGTGACATTTATTGCTGATTGTTCAAGTAAACTACAGGTTTATGTTTTGAAGTAAACGACCAGGTATTTAGTGTCTTTAAGCAGTTTTAGGCTTCTGTTGATAGATAATCTAGAAAGAAATTAAAATATATTCATACCAATAATAATGGTGAGCACTATGGACCTTTTGATGAGAACTACAAACAACATGATGTTAGACACCAATAGACATCTCCCAAGACTCCTTAGTTAAATGGCTTGGCATAAAGGATGGAGAGGACGTTAGTAAAGAGAGTTAGATGTTTACTTTTGAAAGCAAAGTTGCTTTAATCTTTTTAGAGTAAGGTTTTATATAATATTGCACATGTCATCAACTTATCTCTTGTTACAGCTTTGCAAGGCGAAGTTCTTGATTATATATGGTATGGTAAGGAATTGTCCTATAACCATTTGCATATGTTTGATTGTTAAGCATTTATACACGTGCCAAAAGATTATCTGTCCAAATTAGATGTCAAAATAAGACAATTTATCTTCATTAGTTATGGTCATGGTTATGATGAGAACGTTTATAGGTTTGATGATCCAATTGAAAAGAAGTTTATTAGAATGTGTGGTGTTATTTTCATAGAGGATCAGACTACTAAAAATATTGATAAGGCATAAAAGTCAAAGCCTTAAGGTTTTAATGGCTTAATTAATCTTGATCTAGCTTTGGAGACACATATGCCTAATATAGCTAATTTTAGCAATCAGAATGGATAATATAATCATATTTATGTTGATCAAGTTGAAGGTTTTGATGGTGATGTTGCTAATGAGGCATATGTTTCTATTCTTGAGGTTATTAATAAGCTTGTTGTTCCACTTAAAAGGTCTATTAGAAAAAGAATTTCCTCTAGTCATTATTCATCAGATGAATATGTATTCTTTACCAATAAGGGAGAACCTGAGACACTACAAGAAAATAGTGAGTTAGCAACGGAAAATACTGACGGAAATGACAAATACTCCGTCGGTATTTAACATTACTTACGAAATATACCGACAGACAAAAACGTCGGAGATTCGGCCTTAGCTAAACTTACCGACTGTAAAGAAACATTCCGTCGGTGCTTTTCCCGACGGAATAAAATAACCGTCGGTAATTTCAAGTGAAAAGTTACCGACCGTCCAACATTTTCTATCGGTACACTTACCGACGAAAATTAATTTTCCAACGCTAATTTTACTGATGGTAAGTTGTTAAACCGTATGTAAATTTAGTTTTGAAATGTTTTTATTACCGTTGGTAAATGTACCGACAGACATAACGTTACCGTCGATAAATATGCTTACTCATTACCGACAAAACTTATTGTCCATCGGTATAGTGTATAGACATTTACCGACAGAAATTATGAATGTTTCTATTGGTAAAATTTTTGATTAATTTTTTTTAAAATATATATTTCCATTATATTTAAATTATAACCGCCGAAAAATTTTGTTAATTAGATATTTATAACAATTATTTAATTAGATATAAATAATTAAATAAAAATTTTGATTAATGATTAAAAATTA
>JAOTJB010000009.1:24848353-24859504 GCA_027123815.1 Erythroxylum minutifolium
CTAATCTTTGAACTAAATTAAGATCAAATACAAAAATTAAATATAATTCAACTCGTTGTTAACTATAATTTATAATTTTAATTTTAAATGAATTTCTTTTGAATTTATAAAATCAAATGCCAAATTTTGATTTTATTACTTGTGTTTGGAAAATCAATCATTATCATAGTTAACACTCAATTGAAGCAAGATCTTGCTGGGGGCGAGCTGAGGTCTGAGAAATTTCTTATATTGGGTTTAAGATTTTATTATTTGTGTTTGGAAAATCAAATTAGTTGAAAAATTTAAAAAGAGGAAACTTATTATATTTGGTTTAAGATGTAAAAACAGACTTCATATTTAAGATGCATAAATAATTATATAATAATTAAGCAAGTCACAAGAAATTGGGTACGCTAAATTTAGGTTATGTTTAGTTGGATGTAAAGTTTTTAATGATATGAAATAAAATAGAATATAATGAAACAATTTACAATAAAATAAAACGTAAATATATGTAATATGAGAAAATTATTATTTGAGAAGAATAGAAGGGTTCATAATGTAATATAGTTAAATATTATTTGGATAAAAAGTTTATAATGTAATATAGTGTAAAGTTATTTATCATTTTACATTTAATCATAAACATTCCAATCGAAAGTTTTTTATTTTTACTATTTAGAATAGAATGAAATATAATATAAAACCTTTATCTTTCGTTTCATTCTGATTCATTCTATTATAAATTTTTCTCTAAAATAATATTACATTTCATTCTATTTTACTAATAAATTATCGACGTAACACATCCTTAATTTTTAAAACGATAATTAAGAACTACACCCTTTTACTAACAGACAAACCTTTATCAGTAAACAGCTTCAATGATTAGCACCCAAATAAGGAAAGAAGAAAAGAAATCAATAACTAAATTATTAGAAAGAGAGAGAACAGTAAATCCATCACGCATGGGACTAACGTACATTTTGTTGTCACAACTTCCAATGAGAAGCGATTCCTCTCCTTATGCATACGTATCTTCACACGTCATGCCCTGTGCCCATCACATACGCTCGGCTTACAGCCGTACGCTTGTCGACAAGTTACCGGCAGAGCGTGGCTTGCTTCTAGCCGGTCATCACATCATGATTTGGAGGCTATCTCTGTGTCTGCCGTCATTTCATTGACTTTCAAGATTCCCATATATCGTCAACGATGGGACAGTTCTTTTATTTATATTAGATATTTCAATGTTGTCGAACTAATTCTAAACTCTTAAGATCTCACCTCAAAGTCTTAAAGGAAATAAGTCTAAAACCAGATCCTTCAAATTCCTACATTACTTATATTAGACATTTTTATAATTTCATTTGTATTTAAACTCTTATATCTTTAAAAAGTGTTTAAATAAACCATTTTAAAAATTAAATTACTTAGTCGCGATATGATATGGATTAAATTTATGATTTTTTATATTAAAAAGTTACCAAAA
The DNA here is from genome assembly GCA_027123815.1 of Erythroxylum minutifolium. NCBI lineage: Eukaryota > Viridiplantae > Streptophyta > Magnoliopsida > Malpighiales > Erythroxylaceae > Erythroxylum > Erythroxylum minutifolium. The sequence continues at coordinate 24,849,828 of JAOTJB010000009.1, forward strand.
ACTTAACTGAGTTAAAATTTACAATACTATTCATATCGTTTTGAAAATGTTTAAATATAACGTAATATTATAAATAAGAGTAAACGTTAACTTAAATTTTGTAAGAAATAATTTGTACCTTTTGCCTTGTAAAATTTATTTCAACTTCTAATAATTAGGTTATTAGTTTGGTCTATATAACATATTATATATTAAATGAAATTAAAAATAATTATTTTATATATTAATAAATATAAGGTCTTTTAAGTTTAAAAATTTTAATTAGCATTATATCGTTATAAAATTAAAAAATTAAAGAATTTAAATTTTTGATTTTTATAATTAACTCTATTATAAACAAAACGTTATATTTTGACAAATATTATTTACTATTTACAACTGCTATTGACTCGGCAATGTCCTATTGAATATGGAAAATGGAGATTTTATACATGATAAATAACAAAAATACTTACTTTTTATAATATAAAAGGACTGAAATAACTTAAACTTGTAATTGTTTAAGGGGACCGTTTTATCATATCTTGTCAAAATAAACCGTTTTAAGTAATTTTCAACTATTTTGAGGGTTGTATGACTACAATAACAAGAGTTTTGATGAGGAAAGCGATACCTGAACCTGAATTTGTGAATCGAAATCCCCAATACACCTCTGTGGATGAAAAATCCTGACGAAAAGATAAAACCCTAGATTCTAAAACTGTGGGCTTCTAAATTAGTGGTGTTACAATGTGTTGAGCCTATCACAAGCCTAATCATCGAATCATTCATCATCCTTTCTACTGCCAATCCACTATATATCCTGTCCTGACATCTAGTGTACAAACAAGCATGAGGGTAGTACCTGACCTTTTCCAAGAGAATATGTCAGAAGCACGTATTTCTCCCTTCTATGTATGATGAGGTGAGAACAAAAATCCCTGGGAATTGAAGGATTTGTCATTATAGTTTCTCCCACCATTGTTTGGAAATGCCAGAGGTGGGAAGATCTTCAACTGATAATTCATGTGTGCCACTGATCTGGCAATAAAATCAAACCCCCCTGCTTAGATGACAAATAAAAAAGATCACAAAACATCATGAGGTAAACAAATAAATAAAGGATGTACTAACAGAATTGGTTAAATTAGGCTGCAATTTCACAAAAGGATTTCAGTAAGATGAAACATGTGATTCTCGTAAATGTTCAGAAATCTTACACTTACTGGCTTGGAGAGACAGGGTAGCTACCTCTGGAGCTGGGGTGAAGAAGGTTGATCTGGTGAAGACCGGTGAACAGTGCTGCCATTAAATCGTAGGCCTTCAAATCCTGGACTTGACCGGCTTGACTCACTGAAATGTGACACCTCATTTACACCTGAGAAACCCATTGGCCCAAGAGAACCAAATTCAAGCTGGTCTGCTCCAGAACTATAACCAGAATTATGATCGCATGAATAAAGCATAACAACAGATGGAATAGTAGGTCCATTTGCTGAGACACCACCCGGATTGACGGATGGTATTGGATACATTCCATAGCTGACATTAGTGGAACTGCTCTGACTGACGTTCGAGCGAAGGGGGACATTCTGGGATTGATATGAATGAAATTTGTCATGCCTATTTGAGCCCCAAGATCTGTCAGCTCGGTTCTCACTTGCTCCCAGTCGATCCACCCTGGAGGTTGACTTATCAGCTTGGCTGTGACTGTGGTTACGTCCAGTACCACGAGACTTTGAGTTCCAGTTGCCTTCTCTATCTCCATGGTGATCACTTCTTTCATAGTTGTAATTTCCCTTTCTGGTACCTGTGGAATGCCGATCTCGAACAGATACCTTCTGAAGTCAAACAAAACAAAATGCAACTGATATGGGTAAGCAAATCCAAAAGATCAAAGGAAACGTTGGCAGCAATTGTAAGATCATTAGCATGCATTAAACGAATATCCAAACAACTCTACCATAAGGCAAACTAAATGGAAATCAGATCAATGGAACAAGAAAGGTAAAATAAATGTGAACTTCGTTTCTAAAATACTACCCCAACTGCCGTAAACATCCCTGGTATTGCTTTTGAAATTTGTTGAGCAAGTGTTGTATATGGTCATACGAACAAGGCTGCATATTGTCTGGGAGTACAGGTTAAGGAGCACAACTGACGAAATATTCATATGTTGATTCAAAAGAAAAAAAGGTTTAGAGGACATTCCGTTCACATCACACAAACATTGTACAACCACCAACCTCTTCACTACAAGTATCAATACATTTTCCTTTTCCACGGTAACAACAATCCTATCTTTTTTCTGTTATATACAGAAACTAAGGGCCAGTTTCCAGTACAGTGCCAAAGATTTTAAGGGCTGACAATGACATGGCTCCAACTAGGGTTAAACACAATCAACAAACATGCAAAAGAGAATAAGGACTGTATAAAATTACCTCCTAGAGAAGGAACATGAGAAGGAAGAAAAATGGTGATGGTGTGTTGAGATGTCAAAGGCTCAAAGCATATGACTCTTGTGTATTAATCTACAACAACATATATGAAGATTTTACAGCAAAAATGAATTTACTCAGTACCGTCAAGTGAAATTACTAAAGCATAATTAAACACTAAGTTACGAATTCTATCACGTCACTGAAGAAGTGTCCAGATTATATGAACCATAAACCTCTACATCAAAGGAAAGGAGAAGAAAGCAGGAGACTCCGTATCTACATACAATTTATATGTTCAATGAAAACAGATGACTAAGCTGGAATTCATCTCACCGGATTTGGCAGGTAGGTCCCTGTCCCACTACGATGTCTTGGCATTTCATCAACATACTGCTGGTAAACACCAGGAGGTCTATTAGACACAGACTGTAGAGGAGTGACAGGAACTGGTCGAGGTCCGTAGCTCATAAGCTGTGTGAAAAGATTCATGTTGGTTGACAAAGGTCTCCCAGGACCATCCCAAGGAAAGCGGCCTTGCAAATATACAGGTGGCACCATAACAGGAGGAGGATAAATTAGAGGTGCAGGACCCCGTGTGTTTTGGCAAAAACGGCCATACTGCAAGTTTTGCCAGTGGCTGGCGAAATCACTGTTAAGAATGTCAGGCTTGTGCTGTGACGGCTCAACAGAAGCTTCCATCCTCATAGAACTAGAACTACTTAACACCTCTGGTTGATCAAGTCCCTCAGATGACTCAAAATTCTGACTAGAATCAGTGTTATCTGGGAACTCCTTGACACCAAAATGGCTGGGTGGTGCATCAGAAGTCCCTGTTTCAGATGAGAAATTGTACACAGGAAGCATAGTAACAAAAGGAACCGGTGGTCCTGTGGGATAAAATGCAAATGGAAAACCGCCTGAATTATCAGTGTTTCTTTGTCGAGAAGCAGGATCCAAGAGCACCGGAGCAATAGGTATCATTGACTCAGACCCACTGGTCTGAGCCACATCAATTCCAGATACTTGATGCCTCGAAGCATGCAAAGATATACATTGAGGTCCAATGTTTCTTTCAGTCATTTCGGAAGCCATGGCAGAAACAGCATTCCAGTCTTTGTTATCATCTTCTGTTTCATTGGACAAATGATCATTGACACTCTTGCCTTTCCCATATACAACAGAATGCACTGATGTAGTTTTTCTGCCTCTCTTTTCCCTGGTTGACTTTGATGACTTTGTGGATGGTCCTTCCCAGGAACTCTCAGAAGAGGTTTTACTTCTTAAAGAACTAGCATTTGACGTTGTGAAGGACCTTGAACTTGCAATACTCTCGTCAAAGTGAACTTCAGAACCTTGGTTTTCGTGATATGAGAAAGAATCCACACAATCTTCTCTCATTGCTGCTCGGAACTCTTTGGTGAACTTCTGCTGAACTCTAGAAGAGCTGCCAGAGACACCCATCCGAGAGGAAGGAACAAACTTGTAACTAGATGATGAGGACTGCTGCTTTCCATCTGATTGATGAATTTCAAGACCTTCATTATCAAGGTCAAATACACCAAGGGAACCCCTCTCCTGTTCATGCCAGGGATCACAATCAGTTTCCACAGTGTTCATTTCCCCATTACCAAAATTCTCATTACCAGGCTCGGTAGGATCTTCTGGATTGGAGATCAATCCTACACCAGGAAAATGATGGGTTAGTGAAGATGAAAACAAGCCTTGAGGAAATTGCATATTTGCACCCCAAGGAATCTCCATTGTGGGGATATTAGTGGGTATCATTCCTCCCATATTTCTTTCGGCATAACCCATTGAAGCAAGGACAGGTGGCAGTTGATAGGGTACATGATTTGATGCTATATTCAGTGGGACATGAACCTGACTATTGAAACCACGGCCTGCTGAAGAAGCCATCATATTCACAAGGTCTTGTTCTTCCTGCTGCATCAGAAGTGTACCCATCATGGTAGGAACTTCTTCACCCGTAGCACCCAAACCCTCATTTTGATAACTATTTGACGCACTATTTGAGTCAGCAGCAACGTCAAGATTCTGACAGGATGGGAAGTGTTTATCTACTGAGGGGTCATCATTAGATGATCTTATACTATGGGCACTCAAATTATCAGATACCATTTTCTTCCTCCTTGTATTAACCAACTTAGCAGATGATACCTGCTCCTTTCCACCTTCTGAAGCTCTGTTATTTCTTCCCTGAGAAGAACCATCGGTGTATGCATCAGTAAGCTCAGGACTGGAGCGTGTCCTTGCAAAATATCGTCCCTGAAGGCCATTGGCCAAGTTATCAGGTTTCGAACTTCTCTGACTTTTATCAGTATGAACACCCTGAGTGGAACCAATTTCTCTCCTTGTCTGATCTGAGATCTTAGAGTTAATTGAATTAACATGAGTTTTTTGCATTTGACTGCGAGAAACTGCAGGCACTTCACTACTTCTAGATATGCGTTCAGTGGGAAAGGTAACATGCTGGGACGATACATTTTGTGAGCTATGACCATCAACTTGAGTCTCATGGTTATGATTTTTACTACATGGCTTGTCCCTAGGATGCTCAGATCCATTACAGTTATCAAGATTTTTCAATCTTAGGTGCCGTAAATCATTCTTTGGAGCATCTGGGCGCTGACCACTGCCATGCCTATCCCAAGTGTTCATAAAGAACTGATTTACTTCATACTGTAGATCTTCTTTTGGGCAATCAAGTAACCTAGCTAACTTTTTAGCCCCAAACGCAAAAGCACTGCGTATCCTATAGAAGTTACCTGAAAAGAACAGGTGTTGTTAATCAACTGCAAAGTAAAAAGAAACATAGAAGACAAGGCTGAAAGTAAAGTTTAGAGCATTCGAGAAACATCAAAAAGAAATCACATACATTCACAACTGAATCAAGCCACTCTTGAAGTTATAGAGCTTTTCTCAAGTTTGATCCAGCTGACATTTATTTAATATCAGCCAATTAAGCGAACGGAATGAATTGATGAAACATAGCAATCAAGAATGATTGGTTATTCTCCCCTATCCCACACAGCCAGTCAAATTGAGAATTTACAGAATAGAATCTCCCATAGATGATATGGTGAACCAAGTCAAACTGACTGAAAACACTAAAAGATCTTCAAACTCTGATAATCAAGGCCCTGCTCCAGAAATTAGGAGACAGAGAAGTAATACACAATGAGATGAAAGCAGTGTAGATAATGCACAAGCATTATTTCAGCAGACATTCTCACATCATTAATCATCTTGCCTCTCATATAATCTACTTTATAAAATTTAACGTATCCTAAATTTACTGCTATTACCAGCAGATATTCAAAAACCCAACAACAGAAAATATACACAAGGCTGAATTCCGTCTATGAAATGCATAACACAAGTACCTTCCAAATCTCAATTAAAATGAGACAGAAAATCAAGCAATCCTTTCAAATTCAAATACCTAACAAAATGTGATGAGAAATACAAGAGGAACTTCATGTGTGTGCGCGTGCACATAAATATGTCTAGATACTAGTTGAAACTTTGGGCAGAGATAAGAGCAACTTTATCGAAGAGTAGGGACCGACAGCAATGTCCTTCAAGACAGACTTTCATTCACTAAAGTGCAATATAATAAGGATCCACCGATGATTCTGCTGGGAAAAGTAAAAAATCAAAGAACCATTTGTTCCACTATTTTTGCAGGAAACTTCCAGAAGCCATAAAGATTAAGTTGTCCTTTTACATTTTGATTATTCTTCGTGTTTTTAGGTTCAGTTTTGAGAACAATGAATCTATAGAATCATCTTTATAGAAGAGATTTCAACTATGAAGCAAATAGGATCACATATACAATTAAAACAAAAATTAAAATGTTCTTACATCTGTTTAACATATAACAAACAACATCATATGTCCTAATTCCAGATGCTGTTTATAGCATCTTGTTCTATATTCTCAAATACAAGACGGTGGATCTCACAGTGTGGGGACTAAACCAAAATATTCACAGGTCTAGAAGGCACAGGATGATTATTTTATTCAAATACCTTTGCTGACACTTCTTCCAAGGTTATTGTTAATCCGCAAAGGATCAATAACATTGAAGTGCTTTGAAATGAAAGGTTGTCCTTGGTTTTCTTGGCCACCAGCAGGGTAAACAGCATATACTGAACTACAAGCCTCAAGAAATAATTTGCTAAGTAGTAAGTCTCCACCATCTCTTCGAGGAGGCTCCGCTGCAATACGTCGTAAAATGGCAACACCAAGTAACTGAGCTAGTATTTTCAAATAAAGGGCCATTCATCCAGATAACATAAAACTTTCAAGCAACTAGGAGATACCTGTCACCTCTGGAAGTGAACTTATGGGTACAGGCCCCCAAAGACTGACACAGAAGTTGTCCCAATCAAACTTACTAAAGAACTCAAGAAAGCGATAAAGGACCTTGGAATGCATAGGACAAATGGATAAAAATCAGATGACTCAAATATATGCAGCTAAATTAAATAATGAAAAGGTACTAAAACTTTACTTCAAGGGGTCCTTCAAAGGAATTGTTGAATACGTGAAATATGTAAAGAACCAAGGTTTCAAGAGCATAAGTGGAGATCAATCCATGGTGAGCACCCAGTATGCGGCTCTCATAATAACACCAAGCTTTTATCAAAATAATGCTCCTTTTAAATAAATGATTTTGATTTATCAGATTATCAACCTGCAGAAGCAAATATATTACTCAGTGAAAAAGAAAGATGTTACATTGTGAATATTTTTCTACAGGTCAATTCTTTTAGATCACTTATTAGACAACCACTAACCTCCTCGAGAAAACAAAGGGTGCACAGCCCACCAAGCTGGTTAAATGATATATCGACCACAATATTTTCAACAAGACACTTTATTATCTTCACCTGTATTTATATAGAATAAATTAGAAAAGTAAAATCTTTCATGATCTGAAAATTGATCATTTTCTTTAATCATATAATTCATGTCTATAGTTCATCATTCTTCTCCATTTGTCTTGAGTCCATTAATTTAATTTTAGTTCATCTTCTAGAGATTATTAAAAGAAGAATAGTGCAGTATCTCTTCTAGAAGAGAAGTTATGACCAAAGATCTTGAAACCTCTAAAGATAACAGATAAACATCAGTGAGCCAATGCTAGCATAAGATCTATAGATTGTTAGATCATAAATCCAAGCCAACAACGAACTGTATGCTTTCAGTTTATGGAGAAATAAGATTATAACATATAGACATGTTCATTGACATAGGAGCATAAATAGCAATGGAACAAAATGCACCTACTTCTGCCTGAATATACTGAACCTCTTTCACTCGAAATTCTGCATTCTCATTTTTCTCCTCATTTTCTAACGTATCACGAACCAGATGAGCCCATGAGTCTTTCAAATTTTGGTTCTTACTGAATGCAGTTAAGTCTATGTCCCCATCAGGCAAATAAGTCTTAAGTGGTACAGATCCAAAAGTGAACACCTGACAATAATGACAATCACAGATGTGCAATAACAATCACAATTATGGATGGATAACCGTGAAAATGAAGGTAGAAAAGGTTTTAACAAAAAAAGTGAGGCACGCATTAAAATTAAGAAATAATTACTAAACGAATAAGCTTTCTCCCTGATAACATTATTTTTACAAGGTTTTGGACTCTATGAATATTTGAAGTATTCCCAATCTCAAAACGGTACCTTAATGGAATTTTCTAACACTTAACTAATAACATACTCCGTTCTAGAAAGCAGCCACAGGACACCATCGCTTTAAAATATTTCTAGTTAAAAAAACATTCTTAAACAACTAAACCCAATCATCACATTTCTACTAGCTTAGTTTATCAATCTCCGCAGACAATTAACCCACCTTCCCATATCCCTCCATTTTCACATAATTAAACCAAAACAATCTTACATCACAGATATTTCCTCCAAAACTAAAAACTCATAGAAGATAAAGCCAAAAATTAAAAGAATCCAGAATACCTCGCATGGGAAGCATTTCATAATCAGGCGTTGCACGTAATGAGCAACAGCATTGCGGCGCTCTTCAGAAGGCTGATTGGGCTGAATGCAAGCAATGAGCTCTGCTGTTCTCTCTTCGGCCTTTGACCATCGGTCGGCATCCAGCGCTCGGATCACCGACGCTGCTTCATTGGGCAATAGGCCGTTTGGCAATAGCCCAGTGGCTGCCTCTGCCCACCACTCATTCTCGCCCATGCAATCTTTACACACCTTTACCCGCCAAAAAGTCACTTCCTCACCCACCCACAAACAAGACAACAAACAACACCGCCTTATATGTGCTCTAATAGAAAGTACAAACAGCCAAATGATTGAAAGAAAACAAAAAGTGAACAAAGAAAAACCCTTTTTCTCAGGAAAAGCAAACTTTCCAGTCAAAACTCTAGGACAATTATTATCGTTAAGGCAAAATGAAGGGGCAATTTGTGTAATTTCAACAAAAAGCCCCCGGCCATGGTCAAACAAGAATCGCCCAAGTATAGAGAGACCTCAACAACAATTTCAGGTGGGCACTTCAATACCTAAATTTTTTGGTTACATAAATTGGAGTAACAAGAAAATTAACCAAATCTGTTATCTACATAACGATAGAGAAAACCCTAGAACCGAAGATTAAAAACAACTTATTAAAAAAAAAGAAAAAGAAAGAGAAGAAAATCCAAGAGAATGAAGTTGAAGATAGAAGAAATGAGTCAGATTATCCAAACCCTAAATGGAAAACTGATTAATCCCGATAATGACGAAGCGTAGGCGAGATAGTAAAGGGACCAGATAGCAAACACAACATCAATTTGATACAGAGAGAAGAGCGGGTTCTTTTATATTATTATTACGAATTTACGATTCTGATCTTGTGTAGAGAGAGAAGGAAAAAAGGAAAGAGATTGAGAGAGACAAAAGGACGTGCGTGTGGTTTATTGAGATTATGGGGACTAGTTGGCAAAATTGGCCGTAAAATAGAAGTTAAGTGAAGCTCCTGCAATTATGGGGGGTTGAGAAAAATAGTTTAAGTAATTTTTTAATTAATCAACATCAATATTTTATTAATTTTAAAAAATAAATTATTTTAAATTATATTATATTATATTATACAGTATTTGTGATTGTTTTAAATAAAATTTCAAAAATAATTTAGTCATTCTTTTTACTAAAAAGATTCAAATTCAAAATGCTTTAAAAATTATAAGTTAAATCTATAAGA
>JAOTJB010000009.1:24874520-24886140 GCA_027123815.1 Erythroxylum minutifolium
TTATATTTAATCAAATTATTATTATTAATTAATTGCAATATAATTAATTAAAGTATAGTTCATTCATTAATTAAAATATTGTAATTAATTAAAATGTAATTCATTTATTAATTAAAATATAATTCATTTTGTAATTAATTAAATAATTATAATATTTTTTACAAACCAACCACTATCAATGATAATGATAATAATTCCTTCATCTTAAACAACCATCGTAATTATAATGATTATATCCATTCTCATTTTTCCCTATATTCATTCTCATTCCTATTCCCATTACCTTCTATAAACCAAGCGCCCCTTAAACTTAAAAGCTAAACGGTACAAGATGTTTACAATTGAATTAGCCGAATCGGATAAGTTTTGTAGTCATCCACAAAAACACTACATTATCAATTGTTGCACTTAATTCGTTTTTACTGTTTTAAATAAATTATTTTTTACTTTATTTCTATATTTGGACAATTAACTTAATTAATATTCCTTGAATTATATAAATATTTCGCCCTACTCTCGTTATGTGTGCAAAATTTAGACTTGATAGATAAAAAAAAATACCATAACTATGTTCTTATCACTTCAACAAATTTAATGAATATAATCTGCAATATTTTATGATTAAATAAAAATTTCAATAAAGTTTTAATCATATATATATATACTGTATTGCACATACGTGCATACGTACAAGTCCATTCAAAATTCAAAGAAAACACAGAAAATAAGTTTGGCCCACGTACAAGTCTACAGAAAAAGGGTTTCATGCTTCATGCTTTGTCCTGATTGACTGTACAATGTGCATGTTCGAGAGATGCAGATAATACCTTTTTTTGTCTAAAATAATTACGCCTTTCTTAACTGCGCCTCGTAATACATATATTTTACTTGGTCAAAAACATAGAACAAAATTCTGTCTGTTTTTTGGGTTGAAGTTACGATTGTGAAGATATCTTAATACTAAATTTAGGTAGCGATGTCAACCGGCTCACCCGGGTCGGCATATGGTTCCATTTGCCAGCAATTCATTCTTTTTATAAAAAAATTACAAAATGATATCTTTTTTTTTGTTTCGATCAAGCTACAATTCGACCCATAATCCTGTCGAGTAACATCCCTAAATTTAGGGTTAATTTGTAAATTAGTAATTTTTTTTACATGACGATCACGTGTGAATTTTATTATTTTATCAAATAAAAATACGAGATTCTTTAAAATAATTATGGAGTGTATAATTATATTTTTAATTTATCAAATAATAAAATTCATATGTTGTATAAACACAATATGTAATAGGCACATGATAAAAATATTAACGTAACTGGTCTCGCCTTGACATCCACATAATGAAAATTTTACGTTGAATTATTTTTACTAAAAATTAAAAGTTAAAGTATTTTAGTGTTAGTTTTTAAAGTTAAAATTAGAATTGCAAAATTGAGCAAATTTTAAAATTTTATATAATTAATCCTTAAATTTATTATTATAAATAGTTTTAAAAACATAATTTATAAATTATTATTCTTTTTAAAATACTGAAAGTTTGAATTGCAATACTACAAATTATTTAATAAACTTTCAAATGTATTGAATTTGTTAATACCAATTAATTCAAAGTTTGAAATTGTTACTCAATTTTAATTTTTATTAGTTGTTTAGAATATATAATTTAGTTTAATATTTAGAAAGTAATAATTATAAATTTTGTTATTATAAAAAATAGTATTGATTAGGTGGACTGGCGCTTATATTAACTCGATTTGATGGATTAGGCTTGATCCATTTGGACAATTATACTATTATTTTTTCTCAAACGTACAAAGGGTTTAGTTTCATGGGATTTGGGCTTTTTGAGGATGAAAGTAAAGGCCCGTATTATTTCAAGTACTTTACGAGCAATAGTAAGTTATTAAACAAGAAGTAGAATTATTTCAAAAGATACACAGGTATTTTCAGTTCGAAACTGTCCGACTCTACCTGACCACTAAGCAATGACTGTTTATATGACATAAAAATCATCCGGACCGGTTGTTTTGCCAAAGTATGAACCACAGTGGCTTTTAGTTCGGTTTTTACTCTCAATAAAAACCGGCTAATTTCTTTTGAATTGTGAAGAATTAGATGCGTCTTCTTCTTCGATGTCCAAACTAGTCGTTGCTTGGTCTGCTTATGTCTGGCAACGACTAGCTGCCATTTACGTTGGAGCACCAAAAAGACAAGGAAACGCCAAATCACAAGAATCAGAATCAAAAAGCATACATCCAAGCGCACATGCATTTATACTTCCATACGTAACACAACTTTCGGTGAACTTTTTCAAGCCCTAAGCTTCGACTCGCTCTGTCGCATATAGGTGAGACAATTTTGACAGTGACAAGGTCTATTATACCTATTAAAAAGACAAGATGCAGCCATGGCAGGCTCAAGAAATGGATGGTGGAGATTGAAAGAGATACAGGACGGAGAGGAAATTAAACACTATTGTTGAGGCAAAATGATCGACTATAAGTAGGGTAACATTCCAAAAGATCAGGAGGGATATTATTTTTCGACTATCACAAATTCACAACTCATAATAAATAGCAATTTGAGGGGTTTGGGATTGGGATTGGGATTGGGAGAATAGAGAGAGAGAGTGCCGAATCTAAAAGAAGTTGATAACAAAGATGAGAGAAGACAAAGATGAGTTTTTAGTATTATGGACCGGGAAAATTAATAAAACAAGGAATTTCGTTCTATTTTCACATTCTAAATTATATTTGAAATAAATAGAAAAATTCTAAAATAAGAAGAAGATATAAATTTTAATTTTTTTAATGATATTAATGATATTATTATTTCTTAATCAAAATTCAAACAAAAAGAAGTTTATTTAAACTTTAAGGAAATATATTTAAAGAAACACATAAAAAATTATTAATAAGTAATTTAGCACAGATAGTCAATTTTGTTAAAATTAATTTAAGAGTTTGTTAGTAATTTAGTCAGAGAAGTAATTTTGTTTCTAATAATTTAAGAACGTGTTAAAGAGAGATATTTAAAATTTAAAGAAGAATATTTAAAAGGGACATTAAAAGTTATTAATTAGTAATTTAATATAGATAAGTAATTTTGTTTAGGATAATTTAAGAATGAGTTAAAGAGTGATATTTAAACTTTAAAGAAGTATATTTAAAGAAGGACACTAAATAATATATAAGTAATTTTGTTTAGGATAACTTAAGAATGTGTTAAAGAGTGATATTTAAACTTTAAAAAAGTATATTTAAAGAAGGAGACCAAAAAAGTTATTAATTAATAATTTAATATATAAGCAAATTTATTTAGGATAATTTAAGAATGTGTTAAAGAGTAATATTTAAACTTTAAAGAAGTATATTTCAAGAAGGACACTAAAAAATTTATTAATTAATAATTTAATATAAATAAATAATTTTATCTAGAATATTTTAATATTATGTTAAAAAGTAATGATTAAGTTTTTAAAAATTACGTTGAAAGAAGGACATTAAAATTTAAACATAATTTAACTTTTTGAATGACTTTTTAGACTTACTCAATCTTCAAAATGATTTCAATTTCAATTTCTTATTTGAATTAATTTTTTTAATGTTTTTAAGTCTTTTTTAACCTCCTTTTTGTTTCTTCTATATATACTTCGATTCCTTGTTTTAAGATCACAAGTTATTTCTCCTTTGTTGGTTGTGGTGATTGAAGTCAAATATCATGTTAGATGTAAAATATACAATAATCAAGAAGCATAAGTTACGGGTTATTTTCGTATTCATACCTTTATCCTTTATTTTTTCATTTCAATTATTGTTGTGACTTATTTTGGTACAAAACTAACAAAATTATTTGTCATATTTTTAGGTTCAAATTATAATGGAGAATATGAAATTATCAAAAATATATTCAATGAACTTAGCATCCTTTACTTGCGGTAAGCCTGGTCCAGCATGAAACTATTTTTCTTCTCAACCACATGATGAAAATATTTAATATAATTGTATATTTTATAGTAGAATATCTAAAGGGGGAGGATTTTATCTAATGAACAAATATCTTGCTAGGATTAAGGATAATATTGTTTCTCGCAAAAAAGTACTATTTGATGTACATAGTAGGTTTGAGAATTATTTGCAACAACAACTAAAAATGAAAAAAAGAAAATAAAGAGATTCATGATATATCTATTAGAAGTGATGAAGCACCAAAAGTATTAGATAAAGCAAAAAAGAAAAGTTATTATTGACATAGATTCTTATTTTTCACAAAGAATTACTCGAAATTCACAACCTAGTATAACAAGTGTTTTGATTGATAAGGATGTTGTTTTGTAATATAAAAGAGCATAAGCTAGAAGATTAGATCAATCATGTATTCCTTTAAATACTTTCAATTCACCATATTTTCAAGAAGTAATAGATGCTGCAATAACAATAATTACAGGATTTAGGGTACTTTCTTATTACGATATTCGTATGCCTTTATTTCAAGATTTAATCAATCCACTCATCTGTCATATTAGTAAATTCTTTTGATTTCCAACTAGACTTATATGTATCTACTATTAATTGATATTCTTTTTTTAAATCTTAAAAAAAAGGCACACGAATTTTATAAGAAGAAGGTACCTTAAATCTTAGACTTATCGTTATTATATCATCTATTACTTCTTGAAAATATGGTGAATTTAAAATATTTAAAGAAATATATGCATGATAGAAACATCTTATCCATGCTCTTTTACATCACAAAAGAGCATCATTATCAATCAAAACACTTTTTAGACAAGGTTGAAAACTACGAGTAGTTCTTGGAGGAAAATAAGAATTTACATCAACAATAACTTTTTTTTTTCCTTTATCTAATACTTGTAGTGCTTCATTATCTCCAAAGATAAATAATGAGTTTCTTTATTTTTCTTTTTTCCTTTTTACTTATTGCTGGAAATAATTCTCAATTCTCTCACATACATCAAACAGTACTTTTTTGCAAAAAGTAATAGTACTCTTAATATCAACAAGATATTCGTTCTTTTTATAAATTCTTCCATTTTTAAATATTTTACTGCAAAACGTACAATTCTATTAGATATTCCTATCAGATGCTTGAGAAGAAGAAAAAAAATTTCATGCTAAATCAGACTTACCACAAGTCAAGAATGCTAAGTTTATTAAACCTTTTTTCTGATGATTTTATATTCTCTATTATAATTTTAACCTGAAAGTATGAGAAAAATAATTTTGTTAGTTTTGTACAAAAATAATTCACAATAATAATTAAAGCAAAAATAAGTTACATAATAAGACCTTTAATCGTAGACTTATCGTTATTAAAGCATTTATTGCTCCCCAGTCGAGCATTTTGCCTTTTTCCTTCTCGTTTCTCTGTCAATCTCCACCCTTCATTTTCCTAGTCTTCTGTGGCCGCATCTTGCCTTTTTAATTGGTGTAATAGACTTTGCTACTATCGGAGCTGGCTCACCAATATGCGACAGAGCGAGTTGAAGCTTGGGGCTTTTAAAAATTCATTGGATGTTGTGTAGACATGGAAGAATAATCGCATGTGAGCTTAGATGTCTGATTTTTGAGTCTGCTCCTTATGATTTGGTGTTCTCTTGTTTTTTTGGTGCTCCTGCGTAAGTGGCATCTAGTCGCTGTCAGACACAAGCAGACCAAGCAATTACCAGTTTTGGAGTTAGAGAAGATGAAGATGAAGACGCATCTGTTTCTTCACGGTTGAGAAGAATCCGACCGATTTATTATTTAATTGATTAGTTTTCATTAACAATAATCAGAAATCAGAAATCAGAAATCAGAAATCAGAAATCAGTTTAATTCGTGCTTAATTTGGTCGATTCAACTGGTTCAGTCTGATTTTTATACCGTTGGTCACAACAAATAAATTATGAATATCTGTTGATGGATAGTCCATATCTGATCATATTTAAGTCACAAGTATAATATATTGCAAGTTTTCAATTAAGATTTTATATATTATTAATTTATAATTTATTTGAATGATGTAAAAAAAATTGATATAAATACTTTGAATAAATGCATAATTTACGAATCTTTAGATAACGTTTAAGAATTTAGAACTTTTGAAAATGATAAGACACGGCTTCTTTCAAAAATATTTTTTATTTTTATTATTATTTTAAATTTTAAATTAAACTCATATTTTATTTAAATCATTCAATTTGATTTATTTTTATTTTATTATATAATAATAAATACTGTTATATTTTTAATTCAATAAAATCTTTTAATTTTACTTATTCTTATAATTTTTACTTCTTATTTATTGTATGCCAATTTTATAACAGTTTAATAGTATAATGATTAAACTTTTAAACCTTACTTTTGGTTGATTTGATGTTCGTTTCAGTTTTTAAAATATTGACAAATATAGTATTGATGTTTAAGATTATTTGTTATTGTAAAGAATTAATCTCAACGAACACCATCACTGTTCAGATTTCAGAACATACAATTGGGATATCGACGTGGCAACTGAACCTTTTTCTTTTTTTGTTGAAATGGTGCGTGATGCTTTACAACTTCCAACTTTGGCTGCTCGGGCCAGTGTATGGAGGAACATCAAGTATGAGATTTCTTTCATTTCTCCATGGAAGTTTCCTTCAGGTGGTTATGGGAACTTGAAGACGTTGCCTCCGGTTTTGGCCCTTTTTGGGGTACTGATATAATTGGGAAAGACTTAAATGGCTGTAAACTGCCATCGATTTTCTATGGATGCACGTACTTTCATCTTTTCAGTGCTTGCTTCCTTTTCTGTGAGAAGGTTTTGGAACATAATGAAACTCAGCGTGCAAAGTATATTTACATTGACCAACGTGGTTTCTCCATTCATCTGTCCCTGACTTTGATTAGTAAATGTAGAGTCAATTGATTCCTGGTGTGCTTTATTACCCAGATGTTTACTTCTAATCATGGTTCGCAGTATACAAAACTTGGAATCAAGAGATGCACATTACCAGTGATCGTTGCAAGAACAACTGCCTTCTTTGAAATGGTGAAACCGAACTCCATCCCTAAGGAAAATCTCACGGCTCCGCACCAGGGACATGAATTTTGCTGCTGTATGACAGTCGGGACAGATTCTCGTGTTCTTTACTACTCTGATGGGTGCACTATTTCTTGTGTTTAACAGTCCGTAAGTGATGGCCAGTTTTTCTGAGTGACTCAAAAGAACCTTCTCCTTTTCCAAGTCGTCTATGTTTTGATACACGCAGTTGATATCAGGAACATAACCAACTTTCTTCATCTCAGAAACCAACTGATACAACTCAAAATAAATCTGTCCTTCATCTGGATGGGGTTTCTCTCCCGCTGAGAACACATGGACCCTGTCATCAATTTGTATCCAGCTCCATATTTGTCGAATTTTCACTCCCTTTTCAATCATGAGATCTTTAATACGCTCTACATCGTCCCACCTGTTTGACATGGCATATAAATTGGCCATCAAAACATAATTAGCAGAATTATCAGGTTCCAACTCAAGGAGTTCCTTTCCTGCGACCTCCGCAAACTCCATGTGTCCCTGAACGTGACAGGATCTGAGAAATGCACCCCAAATAGAAGCATCTGGAGTTATTGGCATTGCTTGAATAAAGTCCCAAGCTTCATCGAGATAACCAGCTCTACCAAGAAGATCTACCATGCATGAGTAATGTTCAATTCTAGGCTCTATACCATATTCCTTATTCATACTATCAAAATATTTCCATCCTTCTTCAATTAGACCTGAGTTTTTGCAGCCAGAGAGCACAGCGGTAAAGGTAATGGCATCAGGCAGGATATCGATTTTCTGCATTTCCCAAAACAATGAGATTGCCTCCCTGCCAAGACCATAAATGGCAAATCCCATGATCATGCAATTCCACGAGGCTAGTGTTTGGTTCTCTCTCTTCCTGAAGACCCCATAAGCACTCTTTAAATCACCTGATTTGCTGTACATGTCAATGAGTGCTGTTTCCACATATGCATCCTCGTGGAAGCATTTTCTTATACTAAGGCAATGGATTTCTTTTCCCTTCTGCAACAAAGAAAGGCCTCCACAAGTTCTAAGCAAGCTGGATATGGTTGTTGAGTTTGGTTCAATACCTTCTTGCTTCATTCGGATGAAAAACTCCAAGGACTCCCTGTAGTTACCCCTCTGTGAGCATCCTGATATGAGAGAAGTCCATGAGACTACATTTGGAGCCAACCCTGAACTTCTTATATCATCAATGACAGCCAATGCCTCCTCATTGCGGCCCCATATAGAATAGCCAGAAACCAGACTATTCCATGTAACTAAATCTGGTTTAACACCTTCCTGTTTCATCTGAGTGAGCAATCTTTTAGCATCATCAAAAAGACCCTTGAATGAATACCCTGATATCAATGAATTCCAAGCAAATATATTCTTGTTCTTCAAATTATCAAAAATTAACTGGGAACTGTTCAAGCGGTCATTCTTAAGGTACATATCTATCAACGAAGTTCCCACATAGACATCGGAATCAAGCCCATTTCTTAACACATAGCCATGAATTTCCTTCCCAAAATTAAAGAAGCCTAACTCAATGACAGCTTGAAGGATACTAGGAATAGATTGTGAGTTTGGCCTAAAACCAGCTATTTGCATTTTTCGCAAAATCTTGATAACTTCTTTGTATAAGCCATGAAGAGCATGGCCTGACAATAGGCAATTCCAGGTTACTAAGTCTGGCGTTACCCCAGATGATTCCATCCCCTGTAAAAGACTCCAAGCCTCACTGAGATAACAAGATGCAGCATAACTTGAGATTATTGAATTCCATGCAGACAAGTTACGCTCTTTCATCAAATCAAAGACTGCTCGAGCTAATTTGAGATTGCCACTTTTAGAGTACATGATAATCAAAGAATTGCATATGGAAATATTTGATTCCAGTGCTTGTTTTATGACATACCCATGAATCTGCTGCCCTTCATTGAGAGCACCCTCTTTTCCACAAGCTTGCAGCATCTTCAAAATTGTTGCAGCATTGGCTTTTTTGAAAGAAAACTGCATTCTTTTAAACAAATCAACACCCTGAACGAATCTTTTGCTTTTCAAGTTAATCATGATTGCCTCATTCAACAAATTATCTTGATATGGAATTTCATCAAACACTTTATTAGCAGTATCCACACCCCAACACCTCCCATAATACTTCATTAATGCACCCTTTACATATACATCCCCCTCAAGGCCCTTCTTGATCAAACTAGCATGAATTTCCAAACCCAAACACAAATCCATCAGACTAGAGCAAATTTTCAGAACTAGAGTTATCAATCTACCATCAAAATTCACCCCCAAGCAATGCAAGTCTTTAAAAACCTCAAGAATTTCTATTGGATCACCCCCAAATTTTTTGAATTCCATCAAGAAATTACTCCACATTGCATAATTCCTAGCACAACCCAGGAAAAAAACCATTGTAGCCAACCTAAAGTCACCAAGTTCCAAATAAAAAGTAATCAAAGTCTTAGCCATGGACTCTGAAGTGCACTTATCACTCGATTTTATCACCTGGGCATGCATTGCTTTAACTGAACCCAGAGTTCTGACATCATTCAAACCATCTAAGGACCCAAATCCCGATAAAATGCCTGGTGAAGGATACGTCACAGGGCTAGAGAGAGTGGAGGCGGCGAGAGAGGTAGCCGTTGAAGCAAGTGAAACAGAAGTTGTAGAACTATGAGCTCTTGGTTTCGGCTTCTGGGTTGGCGGGCAATGACCATTTTGATGGATGAGGGGGTTATAGTGGTGGTGAAATGGAGCAAATTTGTCCATGGAGGTTTTGACTGAAAGCTTGGAAGTGAATAATATTGAATCAGCTTAGGTCCCATTCTGTGTTCCGTCTTTGAAGGAGCTTGCAAGAAAGTGCTTGGCTAATGGCTTCCTGATATTTTGAGGATAAGCTTCTATCCTCTTACGGTGTGGCATGTGGGGCCCCCTGACCCAGGCAATTGAAACGCACAGTATCTGACGTCATTACTCGTGCCTTTCATAGGCTCGAATTTATAATTACATAGTATATTTTGGCTAAATGCGGTGCGTTTTGGAAAGTTTTGACTTCTTGATTTCCTATTCTTAAAGTCAAAAAGAGGGCATTGTTTATTGCATGTTTGTAGTTATTTCGTTTCCGCTTGTTTATTTTTATCGATGATTGATAAGTCAGTTAAATAATAAAATTTTGAATTATTTAATTATTTAATTTAGTTTTTAATTTTTTAATTTATTTTATTTTAATTACTTTTATTGTTATAATTAATTAATTAATTAATCAGCCAATTTTTATAAATTAATAAGTTTTATAAATTAAAATAAAATTATTGTTTTTTATTTAATAATCTATTTTTCAATTAAACTTCAAATTTTTTTATGATAAAAATAATCTCTTTTAATCATATTTAAAATTTTTAATTTTATTCAAATTTGAGTTGGTTTTATAATAATTTAATAGTAGTTGAATCTTTTAAATCTTAAATTTTTTATCTTATCAATTTAACTTCTGGTCCGATTTTTAAAATATTGATTTTTAAAATATAAAGTCTTTTATACCTTATCAAAAAAATTATAATGATTATTTTATTGAAATATATTTTTAAATTAATAAAATTACTCTAAAATCAATTTAAATAATTTGAATGAACTATGAATTGTTTTTAATACATATAATAGTTTTCAGTATAATTATGAGTTTGGCCAAAATGAGCCTCGAAAAAGTAAATAATTATTAGTATTCTTTTTATAATAAGATAATCAATATTCATTTACATATTAGCTGCAGTGCGTACTAGATCGTCAATTAATCTAAAATCTTTAAAAAGTTCAATAAACTTGAACACAAGATTTTATACTGAAATTTATTTACAAATCCTTTTTCTTATAACTGAGTCAGAATCAATATTTATTCAAAATATTTATAGATATTTGTTAATATATGTAGTGATCATTACTAACAACTGCCAATAATTTAAATGATAAATAGCACAAAACTTACTAAGGTTGGGTGGTTAATATTATAATAGAATGGAATGTAATATTATTTCATCGTTTATCAATATTGCGAATACCGTACCGGAATTAGTACAGGATTGGATTTTGGTACGATATTGTATTGGGTACCGTTTCCGTAATTTTTTAAATTTATAAAATAGTTCCTGAATTTTTTTAAAATTTGCAAAATAGTACATTGTCATATTGTACAGTTGTACTGTATATTTTTAACCCTGACTTCAAAAATCATAATAATCACAATTAAAATGAAATAACAATAATTTTTAGATATTTCACATATAAATAATAACCATAATTTTTTTAAAAAAAGCAATCATCATTATACAAATATAAAATTAAAAACAATACAAAGTATTTAAAATATTACAATTATAATTTTTATTATATAATAAATAATAATTACATTAAAACATCCAATAAAAAGAACAATAAATATCCTTAACTATTAAATTATTATAATTTACAACAAGAGTTCATGATAAAGAAACAATCAAGTAGAATTGAAACATGAAACAAAAACATATACTATTTAATTTACTATCAATTAAATATA
>JAOTJB010000009.1:24892801-24904208 GCA_027123815.1 Erythroxylum minutifolium
TTGACAAAACTGGATTGAGAAGAATGAATAAGGGTTGGCATTACCTGTTTGAGCCTGTTGGCCACCACTTTTGTAATAACTTTGGCATTAATGTTGATAAGGGAAATAGGTCGGAAATGACTTAACCTTGCTGGCGCTTTTATTTTGGGAAGCAATGTGATTAGACCCTTGTTGATTTTGGGATCGACTTGGCCAGATTGAAAGGTTTTCTTGACCATGGAGCAGAGTGAAGGAGATATTGTGTCCCAATTCCTTTGATAGAAACCGGCAGAGTAGCCATCCGGGCCGGCTGCTTTGTTTGGGTTCATATCAAAGATGGCCTCTTTGACCTCATTGTCAGTAACTTGGCTTTGAAGCACCAATCTTACGGCATCTGGGAGCTTGGGGAAATGTCCCCTGATTGGAAAAGTATCTGTGAGGTGAAGAGGAGAGTTTTGGTGGTCAACATGATACAATTTTTTGAAAAACTTAGTAACCTCTGAACTTATGGTGTTTCTGTCATTACACCATTGACCGCTTTCCAGTTGGATGGATTTGAAGTGTTTCCTTGTTCGTGGCCCTCTGTGTAAAGAATGAAAATATTTTGTATTTTGGTCACCCTACTGTATCCAAACAGCTCTTTTGTTTTGAACTTTGAAAGCTTCTTGATGGGTGATAATTTGCTCGAGCTCTTACCTGAGGTCATCTTCTAGGGAGATGAGGTATTGGTTATATTTGAATGGTATTATTTTTTGGATCCCTTCGAGTATGCCCAGAAGCCTTCTCTTTCTTTTGTTAAGGTCTCCAAATATCTCGTGTTTCCATAGGTGAAGGTCACTCTGCAGCTGGACTAAAGCTTCAGGCAAAGATAAGTGTCCCTTCCAATATTGGGTTAGCCAACAATCCCATTGGTCATGCTTGTCCCATGTGGATAGATATCGGAATGGTTTCTTAACTTCTGCCGTATGATTTTACAGGGTCAAAGAAGCCAGCAGAGGGTTATGATCAGAAGAAACTTTTGGTAAGTGTCTGACCTTGATGGACTCGATAGTGTGTAATAGAACGTTATTGCCTATAGCCCTGTCAAGATGTTCATAGCATTGTCTTCTTGACCAGGTAAATCGCGGTCCTTCAAAACCTAGGTCTTGGAGATCGAAGGAGTGGACCCAATCTTGGAATTGACTGCAACCATTTGATATTCTTCCTCCTATTTTGTCAGGTGGGTCAGTGAAAGCATTGTAATCTCCCAGGGCTAACCAGGGTCCCATAGTAGTTTCTGCAATGACAGAAAGTTTTTCCCAGAGTTTTCTCCTAATTCTGGGGTTAGGACTACCATATATAGCAGTGATAAAAAGGAAAAGATTATCAGGAAGGCCAATGTGCATGTGAATGAATTGTTTGTCCTCTATGAGTATGCTGACTTTTATTGAATTGTGCCATAAAACCCATATCCCTCCTGAGAACCCTGTGGCTTCTACTCTGTGTGAGAAATTCATGGCAATTTTATTGATGATCTTAGTAGCATTATCACCGGCAGTTTTGGGCTCAAGTAAAATAACTATTTTGATGTTGTGCATGCAGATGAGATCATTGAGTACTGAGATTGTCTTGGAATTTGAAATTCCTTGACAATTCCATGACAACAAGTTATGGTTTATTGTAGGGTGATTGGTGTATGCCATAAGGAAGCGGTGTAGAGTTATGGGTTATAAACTTGCTGATGTTCTCCCATGAGTGCGTCTTCACCTTGCGGATCAGGCGCAGGTGGGGGATTGAGGAGATACTGTTTGGTGTGATCCGTATCATGAGGAAGATAAGTTAACACCTTGTTCTTGCCCCTGATATGATATCCTTGTTGATCTGGGGGCGGGGCAATTGCTATGTTCGTATTGGACAGATGTCCAAACTCTCTTCTCAGTGGTGGAGAGTCTGGAAGGACTGTGAATGTGTGGGGTGGTTCCCTGTGATCTACATCCACTGTCATTGGTGAAGGATTGGTTGTGTCGGTGTGTTTGTCCAGTGATGAATCCGCTACCTCGATGATGTTTGGCTGGGTCACTATAGACTGTTCATGAGGGGTATCTTGTGGCTTGACCTCTTGTAGAGACGATGAGGTGTGTTGGTCCATCTGTGATAGAGAGATTGGCTCTGTTGCTGCTATATTGGGTTTCTTGACCCATACCTCCTTTGTCTGTGATTTGAACTTCCTTTTGGGCTGATCTAGCTTAGGCCTAAGAGGCTTGGTTGAGAAAACTACTTCGTTAAGGGGTGGTAAAGTGGCTGACGTGGCTTGATAGGTGTTGGAGAAATCTGGGCCACGAGTGTCATCCTCTACTTCATGTAAAACATTAAACCTGGAGGGAGTAGCGACATATTTGACAGGTAGTGTATGCTTTCCTTCTCTTCCTTCTGGTTGTTTCTCTAATGACGGTTGGGTTCTTTGTAACGGTTTCCTGCCCTGTTTTTGAGCCACGAGCCAAGGTCCTGGCTCTGACAGATGGGATCGTTGTAACGGATAGTGAGCAAGTTTTGAGGCTGATGGCTGGGCTGTTGACGTGGAAGTCTGCACTGGAGGTGGTGGTGGGGTCATTGTGCCGCCATGATTTTCGGCTTGCTGGTTGTCGTCACTGGTCAGATTTGTGGAATGCCTTCCGGCCTGATTTCCGACAGTCGTTCCATTTTCAGTGTTGTGATTTGCTCCGTCTGTTGGTGCTTGCCCACACTCCTCCTTGAGGTGACCATAGCAGCCACAGGTGAAACAAATTTGGTACAAGGATTCGTATTCCACTGGATAAACTACTCCTCCGACTATGATATGTGGAATTAATTTCTTGCGGAGATCCAGTTTCACAGCAATTCTGGCGAACTGCCCTCGTTAAGGGGGAACCGTGTGTGTATCAGCTTTAAGGTACGTTCCAATTGGCTCTATTATTGCTCTGAGTAACTCATCATGAAAAAAATCCGTTGGCAACCCTGGGATTCGAATCCAGGTTGCGACGGAACTGAGCTTTTCCTCTTTTGTGTTGAAGTTTTTCTCCCAGGGGAAGACAGTGATGTAATGTCCTAAGATGCACCAAGGACCATTGAGGAGGATGTGGTAGTAGTCCTCCTCGCCATCGAGTTTAAGCAGATAGTACCCATCAGCAAGATCAAGGAGATGTATGTTACCTCTTAATTTTCAGTGGATATGAGGCGTTGGTAGAAAATCTTATAATTGAATTGACGACCTAGGGCCGAAGTATGAGACAAAATTGCCTATCTTGTTGATCTTTTCGTAAATACGGTCTGAGAAGTCCGCGGATGGAACCCCTTCAATCCATTCTCTGTGTATGTCTTCCTCTTGAAGATCGAAATGTTGGGTATTTTCTCCATTGTTTGAAGACTGGTGCTGTTGATGTCCCATAAGAGAATCCTTGAATGAAGTTGCTCCATCTGTGTAGAAATGCGTAGGATCAGTTTCCATGTTGTCCTCTGTGGTTCTGTTCTTCACTTTAGTAGTAGCAGGGTTCTTAGGTGGCATGTTGCTGGTGTCCTCTATGTTGGAGGACATGGGCGTATAAAGAAAAGAAAAGCTGAGTGGAAAGTTTGTAAACTTTAGAGAGAAGGCAAAGAAAACGCAGGAGTTACACTTCGTTCCCTAAGCAGAGTCTAGTTAACCTTACTCCTGCTTACTTAAGAGGTCCTACTTAATAAAGAGTATACTGAAAGAAGAATTAAAAGCCTTTTCTTTTCAAAAAAATATTTAATATTATTTTATAAATCATTATATACACCCAACCAAATTATGATATTGCAAATAATTTAAAAAAAATTATGATAAATTACAGTAAGAGAATCTTTTTCTTATTTTTGATTAAAAATTAATGATAAAATATAGGTATTATAAATATTATAAATAGAACAATCAAATATTGCTTACCCAACAATTCAACATAATTCTTAAATTTAAATTGAACTAATTAAATTCGAGATAAATTAATAATTTATTATAATTATCTTAAATTATTAAATCAAATTTAATTGGTTAGAATTAGATTGAAGGGGTGATTTAGATTATTATGTCAGTAACATTTAATTAGTCTACATATAATATTTATATTGTGTGTATTGTCCCATTAATTTTAATCAAAGTTTTAGAAAATGGGTTTATTTTAAAAATTACTATATATTTAATTATAAAATTTTGCTTTCAATAATTTAAAACCTTTTCAAGTAATTAAAAAAAACCCAAATTGTATAGAAAAAATCGAAATCTGAAAATTGTGGATACCCATAGCATATATAAAGTATTTTAGCTTGTCCGATGGGCCCAGATCCGACCCGCCCATTCCTTTCCTACCTACAATGTCATTTGAGGCATGTATATATGTGTTTTTGTTCAGTCAGTTTCAGGCCCAAACCCTAGTCTGTTTTCAGAATTTGGACGTCGTTTACTCTTAGATATCCAGTGGCATTTCCATTGCTCAACTCTGTTAATGTTTCATATTCCAAGGCAAGTCTAAATGGCGAAGAGGAGAGATCGCCGAGTCGCTCCGAGTTCTGATCACCGTCGAACTCGAGCAGACACGGCCACTGGAGTTGATCAGTTTGAGGAGTCATCGGCGGCCGATCGCAAGCTCATCCTCACTTTCATCCTCTTCTTCATTATAATTCCCGGCGTGTCTGTACTCGTATACACTATCAAGTACGGACCGAAGACGAACGACATGGTAACAGGTTCACATACAGAAGTGGAAGGCCTTTTTGAGACAGACTTAACTTACCTGGAAGTCCTCGCTGTAAGAAGATGATGACGAGATTGTGCTTGTGTACAATTCTTGGCGGCTCTTATCTAAATCTTTAAAGTTATCATATTTCAGGGGAATTATAAAGTTTCAAGCAATGCATCTCACAGGCATTATACCTATCCTGTATTGGCCTATATTACTCCTTGGTAGGTTCTTAGTTGTTTGTTGTGATTTTTGAACTTCAGTTGAGTATCCGCTTATGTGGTTCAATTTGCAGGAACTCTAAGGGCTACGAAATGGCAAAACGGTTCACCAACAAATTTACACATTTATCTCCCGTATGGTATGATCTGAAGAGGTATGCGTGAGTTTGGATAAGAAAGAGTTGTTTTTTTTTATACTGCGATTGTTGTTGTGAGAATGAGTTCATCTTTGTTCTTTTGGGTTGCTAGCCAAGGCAAGAGTTTGGTACTGGAGGGAAGACATAACGCTGATCAAGGTTGGATCTCAGAGCTTAGAAGGAACGGAGATGCTTTGGTAACTAAAACTACCATGTCTTCTTTCTTTGGTTGCAAATATGAATGAAGCAAACAGACAAACTTGGGTGGTTTTCATGAATTAACTGGTTTATGTGTAACATATCTTCATCCTGTCAAAACCCCTAAATCTGCCAATTATGAAGGGGTGAACACCAATATTAGGATGTTGTTAGAGGTTCAGTATTGGAAGTGATCATTTAATCCTTAAAAGCTTAAGCTTATTCTTGTTCTTGGCTATGTTTACTAATCAGTTTTATCTTCTGTGAAGTTGTACAGGTCTTGTAAATCGAAGTCTTTAATCTGTTGTGCAAAATTTGTGTTTTCTATTGTAGGTGCTACCTAGAGTTGTTCTCGAAGCATTGCCAATGGATTTGCTTAGAAAGAAGAAACTGAGAGACAAAGCTATTAAGCTTATAGTGTCAGAGTGCGAGTAAGTCTTCTATTTCTTCTCGACATTCTTAATTCTTAAGTAAAACAAGATTATAGACGGGCCTTAATCACTAAGAATTTTCAATAATGATCAAAAGGTTTATGCCACCGGGGTCTAATTTTCATTGATTGTGTGTTTTGTTTCACATGTATGTTCAGGGAAATGGTTTACGATGGCATTGTACTTGAATCTTGGTCTACGTGGACAGCTTATGGTGTCTTGCATGACCCTGACATGAGGAATAAGGTGACAATTTACATGACATTAATTTCTTCTAGGATCTGACTTTTAGTATTATCATAGGCATGGCTAAATATTAGCCAACAGTGGTTTCTTGACATGCAATATGTAGAAACATGTTATACATTAATGCCTTATCTAGAAGTTATTGCACGCCTAATCGAGTAATTTTGTCCTGCTTTATACTTTGTGTAAAAAGCATTTACTGGAACCTGAACTTACTAAAATGAACCAATTGTTTATATGTTCTTGATTATTCTTTCTTGCTCACGCCCAGGCACTTGAGTTTATCAAACAACTTGGGAACGCACTACATTCTGTGAGCTCAGCTAGGAATAATGGGAAACATTTACAGTTGATCTATGTTATTGGTCCACCACGTTCAGAGAAGCTTCAAGTGCATGACTTTGGCCCAGATGACCTGCAGAGGTTGACTGATGCTGTGGATGGTTTCTCCCTTATGACATATGACTTCTCAGGTCCTCCTAATCCAGGTCCAAATGCACCATTGAAGTGGATCCGTTTCACATTAAAACTGCTTCTTGGCACCAATCCCTACACCGCACGAACCTTAGTGCACAAGATATTCCTTGGCATTAACTTCTATGGGAATGATTTTGTCCTTTCAGGAGGTACATTTTCTGTTATTTGTTTGTATCATTGTGTATTGCTTAATGTGATCGTTGTGGAGAAATCCGTGGTTTGCTTACATAAACATAGAGAAGAAACCAACAAATGTTTAATAGGAACTCTAATTGAGGTCCTTTCTTTTTTCTTGTTTTCTTCACTTGTTGCCATGTGCATCATTTACTGCCTACTGAGTCTTCCAACCAGTAATATAAACCAGCAAGTCATGACCGAAGATATGTTATATGATTCACATTGAACTCTCAAACTTGATTGTTCATGTCAAGTAGTGTGTTCCAGAGGTCATTTCATCATCTTCTGATCAATGTAGTTGTGGCATTTGTTAGGGACATCTAATCTGCCATAAAACTGCAGGTTCTGGGGGCGGAGCGATCATTGGAAGGGATTACCTTTCATTACTGGAGAAGCATAAGCCTAAATTGCAATGGGAAAAGAACAGTGCTGAGCATTTTTTCCTCTATCTGGATGATGAACAGACGAAACATGCAGTGTTCTACCCAACTTTGACATCAGTTTCAATGCGGCTAGAAGAAGCTCGATTATGGGGATGTGGTATTTCAATTTGGGAAATAGGACAAGGTTTAGATTACTTTTTTGATCTTTTATAGGAGGCCTTTTCTTCTTTCCTTCCTTGCCTCAGTTTTTCACTTAACCAATTTTGTGTATTCTCATGTAACATAATTCTTCTTCATTGGTTCTAATTGCTCCCAGGTTTTCTTTGTAAGGCTTAAATAAAACATGTTTTTTTTAATGGGTTTTAATCAAATCAGGCCACATTTGTAATCCATGGACTTCAGATCGAATTGGTCCAAACTTTTCTTTTACTATCTCAAGCAGACAACTTCTCGTAAGTTCGCAAATCGCAGAGGCTGTAAATGTAGTCACGATTACTGTCCAGACTCCAAAAACAGAGCAATTTTCCAATTAGCAATGACCTGTACTACTCTGTACATCACACGATGTGTGTACTAACAACGGCCAAAACTTTCCTCTTTCATTTCAACCACACAATTACACGACTTTTGAAGTCATCCGGCAATCTACTGTCCAACTCTCATCTTAAGTACACGTGTCGTGCAATGAGTGGCCTTGATATCTATATCCTATGCCATGTAAGCACCTCTCCCCACTCAAAGTGCACCAGCGAAGCTAAATGGCTTGTCATCTCTGTTCACCGTCCATGGGTCGTTCTGGAAAGAAAAGCAAGCAAACAGACAAACTCTGTATATTGAAGAAAATAAAAGTTTGATCTTTGATGCTGTCTGAAGTTTCTGCTTGACAAAGAATTATGCCATGGAGGCCCTCAATGCTGCAGGGTTAATTCCAGCATCTGTTATTTGCGAGAGAAGAAGAACAGCTAGCAGAATCTCAGCTCTGCCTACAACTTCATCACTCAAATTTTCTGCCGCTGCTTCTTCAAGCACAAAGCAACCAGAATTACAAGAATGCCTATCAAGGGCTTTTAATGGGGGGTTGCTTCTACTTTCCTCAGTTCTTAGTACAGGACTGGCAAAAGCTTTAACATATGAGGGAGCACTAGAGCAGACAGTAGGGTCTTCTATACCAGACTTTGATTTAAACGGAGTTGTTGATAGATTCATCAGGTATTCAGAAGAAAACCCAACAGTTATAGCTGGTGGTGTGACAGCTTTGGCAGTTCCATTGGTTTTATTCCAGGTTCTTAAGAGTTCAAAGCCATGGGGTGTTGAATCTGCAAGAAAAGCTTATGAGGTGTTGGGTGATGACGTGAATGCGCAGTTACTTGATATAAGAGCTCCGGCGGAGTTTAGACAAGTGGGTGCGCCTGATGTCAGGGGACAGAGTAAGAAGCCGGTGTCGATCTTTTACAAAGGTGAAGACAAACAAGGTTTCCTGAAGAAGCTATCTTTGAAGTTTAAGGAACCAGAAAGTACTACATTGTTCATCCTAGACAAGTAAGATTTACCTCATCCATATCTTACTTTGAATTCATTGCTCTTATCAATGTCTAGTCACCAAGTAGGAAAAATCTTGGTTCATCAAGATACAACTGATTAAGGAATTGGAATGTGTCAATCACCCTTTTTTTCCTGGAATTTGGCTGAGTTTGGAACTAGATTCACTGACTACAAATGTGAACTTCCGAGTTCAATTTTATTAGCTGAGCTGCCAATATGTGGCATAAGAATTCTGGTTATGTTTGTTATAAATGATTCATATAAACTCAGTACACTGTCCTGCTAAAAAAAAAGAATACCTTGTACCTATGTTAGCCAATATATGTTGTAGAATGCAGAATTTTTTTTTTACTTTCCATTCATGCACAATCACTCATACCATTTTGGATCTTTTTTTTTCATTTCATTACAAACGAGAAGATCCTATCAGATTCTAGTAGTTGTTTGCTACTATATACAAATTATGAAGCTTACATGAATGAATAAACCAGATATGATGGGAACTCTGAACTGGTTGCCGAATTGGTCACTGTTAATGGATTCAAAGCTGCTTATGCAATAAAAGATGGTGCTGAAGGACCCCGTGGATGGATGGTAGTTGGAGCTTTTCTTTAACATTCCTCATGTTTTTGGGTCGAATGCTAAACTTTTCCATCTGATACAAAAAAGAAACATTAAAATTTGAGGTGAAATTTTGTTTTGCAGAATAGTGGCCTCCCTTGGTCTTCTCCTAAGAAAGCATTAAGCCTTGATGCTCTCACAGATAGCATCAGCAGTGCCTTTGAGGTATGTAGTCTCCTCATTTGCTATTCCATTGTTTATTTATGTAACTGTTAAGGATTCCCACGTCGGGCTAAGAACAAAGATAAAATAACCTGATACGTCCCGCCTCAAGTGTTGCTAAATTCTCATATCACTTTCCTGTTGGGAATCTGACCCATGTGTCTCCATATTCCTGTAAACTCTCTTTACAGTTCTATTCATGATATTATCTTGCAGGAAGGCGCTGATGCCTTGCCAGTTACCTTAGGGATCGCGGTTGCTGCTGGTTTAGGTGCATTGGCATTTTCTGAGGTTGGTTTTGCAGTCTTTTCAATTCTGATCCATTATTTTACCAACTTTATGGGGATAAAAGAAACAAACTTTGTATGTGATTTCACTTTTTCCAGAGAAATATCTTTATGTTTTAAAAAATGTACCTTTAATATTAAAGATGCGAAAATATATTTTTTAATTAAGTTTGTGTGGGTACTTTTTGGAATAAGTAAAATCATAAAGTACGTCTACTTCTGTTATTCTTTTTCTTATCTTTCGGCTGACTAAGATTTTTGTGCATCAAGTTTCAATTTTCACAGTTATGGATGAAACTTTTCAGGTGGAAACAATACTCCAGTTATTAGGCTCCGCTGCTATTATTCAGTTTGCCAGCAAGAAACTCCTATTTGCAGAGGTACCTGCGTACCTTTCTAAACCTGATAGAGACATTTCCTAAGAGATAGCATCTGAGTATCCATTTGGACAAAGTTCGAGTCCTTAAATCTTTGATCTTGTAATTGTAAACAAAACCAGCTTTAGTTCTCGCATTAGGTTTTTTTTTTTTTCTCTCTACAGGACAGGAAGAAAACATTGGAGCAAGTAGATGAATTCTTGAACACGAAGGTTGCACCTAAAGAGCTTGTTGATGAAGTAAAGGTTTGTAAGCATAATTCTGTGATTTCCTTGAAGATATATGCTTATCTTTTAACTCAACCTGTTGTTATTAAATCGTATAATAGCAAATTGGTTCGGCTCTTCTACCAACAACCGACGGTGGTAAGGCTCTTCCTGCACCTCCGGAGGCACTGTCAGAACCTCCTGCGTCTGATAATGTACAGAAATCAGAAACTCCTGAAGAGCCAGCTCCGCAAATAAATTCGGTACCCAAAGTTGAAGTTAAAGTAGAATCAGAACCCAAATTCTCAAACTCACGGTCACCATATCCATATGTAATTCTCAAAGCACCTGAGCAAGTTTTGTCAGTGAATACAATTTTTTGTTGGTTTAAGCACTGAATAGATGAATGCCTTTCCTGTGTTTGCAGTATCCCGATCTCAAGCCTCCAAGCTCTCCTTCCCCATCCCAGCCCTGAAGTTTTAACTGAACTGTTCAGGCCAGGCCTGTGTCATCTCAGGCCAGGAATTTCTGAAGCTGTATTCGGAGGGTGCACTCCTTTTTCCTGATATACAAAATTCCTATAGCTTTAGATGTTTTTGCAAGATAAGGTTTACAAAGTCATGAGATGGATGATTTGTGGGCTGCCACAACCAATCTTACTCTATTTCTAAAATTGCCCTTGTAGTCTTAGTTGATGTTCAACTCTTACTTCTGCAATGGTATGGTTTGTTCAGTAAGGCCTGTTTGGTTGAGAGGTTGATAATAGAATGAAATGAAACGTAACACACTTTTATCGTTTAGTTGAAGGCTTTATAAGAGAATGGAATGAAACAGAATGTGATAAAAGCGAAAGGTTTTATATTACGTTTCATGTTGTTTTTTGTTGTTGCTCTTATTTTAGCCTGGGGTCTATTAAGAAACAGTCCCTGTATCTCTATCGAAGATGCGTGCATGACTGCGTATATTTTACCTTCCCCATATCCTGCTTAGGCAAGAATTTGGGTATGTTTGGTTTGATTTAACTTTATGTTACGTTTCATTACAATTTAAATAGTGAAAAATTTGCTCCGATTCAGAGAGTTTAAGATGAAATTTAAAATAATAAATACATACTATATAATATACCTTCAATAATTTTTTTAATATCAATTATTTTTCTAACTTTAACCTCTTTTTTTCCAAACTTATTTATTTTATTATGGTTCACAAGTTTATCACCTTCAAAATATTTTTATATTATTAATAAAAAATAAA
>JAOTJB010000009.1:24909839-24920337 GCA_027123815.1 Erythroxylum minutifolium
TTGAAAATGGTTATAAAATAAAATGGGCCAATTTAGTTATCAACTTTCTGTACTTTATGTTTGTGGTTTAAAAAAAAGAGAGAGGGTTTTGCAAAATAAATTGATTAAAGTGTAATATGTTTCGCTTTCGGTTGAGCTAATTGAAATTCTGGTATAAAACAAAAAAAATTGGCAACTCTTGTAAACGAAATATTTCTGAATAAAAGTGGGCCCAAATTTGTGATGATTGATTTGCGCGTATAAAAAAATTTATACCGACTTTTAATTGTTTAGTGATATAGCACACCACCCTCGCGGGGCACGGACTCGGATATCACCTTCGATGTCGTATTCGGGTCCAGTGAGAGTGGGGTGTTACACACGTTCTCATAAGTCATTTTATACATAAACAGTTAATACTAAACAGTCAACTTTATCAAAAAATTTTAAATAAATAGCTGATATTATTCAGTAGTCAAATCAATTGATATAATCCACCGTAAACTAACCACTTATAGAATCAATTAACAATTAATGCAATTCATTGATTGTCAAACAGGACTATAGATATCTTAGTTTTCAAACCTAAGAGTAAAAGAAAACTCAATCTACTTCATATAATTTTGTCTCATTAATTAATCATTAATAATAAGACTTAACGTAGATTTATTAAAGATTGAATTCTTTGACATCAAGACAATATGTAAAGCATCAAACTCTTTAATAATATTATTTCATCCTATTCTCAAAGTTATAAGCATAAATTTAATGCATCTCAAAGTTAAATCAAAGTTTTTTTACTTTAAACTCAAATTTAATTCAAGTTTAAATTAAAATTTAGGTTAACTCTTGAACCAACTAAAACATCAAATTTGGAATATGTTTATCAAATCTAAATGTACTACATGCTTTCACTTGAAAATGGAAAGTAGAACAAAAGTTGTATTGAAAATGTCCGATGAGAATCAGGAGTTGTCATATTCTGACCCCATTTTATTCCATGATTCTAGGCCCCCAGCATGGGAACCCTCCCCTTACGCCCAAGTTCACTCAACCTTCACGACACGCTTTTGTTCCTTGTCTTTTCTTCTGGTTTTGTTTTTTGGAAACTTTTGGTTCCTTTAATTCTCTTGTAAACTTTTTGATTAATCAGAAGAAATTTATGTCAACAATGGTTATGGAGGTACGAAAATATTTTCATTTATGAGATTTCAAATCCTAATAAATATATAAAACGTATTAGCATGATCAGAGCCCGTCTTGAGATTTTGTAAGTTCGAAGTGAAAGAGAAGATGTAAACTCTGACTTTAATTTAAAATAAATTAAAATTTTTTTAATAATCTACATTCTACATTATTAGAAATGGGCCTTAAGTAGAAGCCCAACTCCCTCTCACGCCGGACCTAAGCATGAGTAACAATTTTTACTAAGTTATTGTTATTTTCGTAACTTTACATCAAATTCATGTGTCTTTCTGTGTACATTCCTTGTAATAACGAGTGATTGATTTGAATATATCTTTCCAACTTATAAAGTCAGGTAACTCTTAATTTATCTGTTCAACGTTTCAGCCAATTTAGCTTTTAGGAAGCAACCAGCAAGTGCCAAATAAAGTAGACAACAGATAGGTTATGAAAAGCAAATGGTGCCATTTTAAAAAATGTTGCTATCCAATGTCCAAAAAGAAAAGAAAAATCAATCTTTACTTTAACCACATGATCCACATGTTTGTTGTAATACATTGAAAATACTATGTATGAATATACTTCACTTTACATGTATTTAAATAAAATTTAAATTCTAATAAAATATTGATTATATATTTTGAATAAAATATTTGAGAAATTTACATATTAAAAAAATATTCTAACCCACAAATGGTCAATAAAAATTACAACAACACCCAGTAAAAATTTCACTGATGCGTAAAATTCGACGAAATTTTGTAGTACTTAGTCTTACCCCTAATTAATAGAGAGACCGTTTTCGAACACAAATGGTCAATAAACTTTCTTAATTTTTGAAAGCAGTCAAAACACTTTCTTACATCACTTGGAACACTTTATAAAGAGTTTTTTAAAAATTAATTACTACCTAAATTTGTCTAAAGAATACAAACTTTAAAACCGTAAAACAAGAAGTTTAAAATTTAAAAGGTTTAATCAATATTACACCGTTGTAAAATCGGTTAAAGATTGAATAAAATTGAAGAATTTGAAATAAGATTATCGTTAATTTAAATTTTCATTAAAAAAGAAACTATTAAATAAAAATTAATTAGTTTATTTTTGTTTATAAAAATCGATTAGCTTACTAAAATTGTCTAATTAATTAATTAATTGATTGATTGATTTTTAACAACAATAATTATTTAAGTAAATTGAAACGGAAAGTTTAAAATCAAACTACAAAATTGATCGGTTTAAAATTTTTATAATTAAATTATCTGAATCAGTAAAGATAAATCAAATCAAAATAATTTAGCAAGAAAGGATATATATTGTAATAACGTTTAAGATACTTAACAAGAAGCACCATAAGATCCATAACTACAAATGGTAAATTCTTATGATTTCTTTTATATACGAATAGTTTATTTGGATTAAAAATTGGCAAAGTAAATTCCCAAATTGTCAAGCTCCTCGAGCGTGCATTGAATGTTGAGCAGAGGGTTGTTGAGAAGTCGTTCACTTGAACGAATGAGGTCATGCATGCTTCATGACTTTTTATCTGTCCAACTCCAGTGGTTAGTACTTAACAGTGCGTTTGAAAGGTTCAAAACTCGGTTAAAATTAAAAGCAAGTCCGACCAAATTTGTTCAAAACGAGTGGAAATATGATGTCTAGAAGAGGGCATTTGTCATATTCGTACAAAACAAACGGACTATAAGTCTATAATACCCCATTGACTGACCTGGTAAAAGAGACAAGAGGCCCAAAATGATGCAAGAAGGAGAAATGGACAAAGCACCGGCTGGATGTAATTATTGGCTGTGACCCACACGCTTCGTGTCTGCAGTCTGCAGGAAAAAGAGAAACGACGAGGTAGCTTACCAGTTCATAGTATATTAAAAGTACGCATTTAAGGTACCGTTTGCTTATAAAGGCAAAAGAAGTGAAAAAAGACAAACATCTATACATAAAAACTAAGTCTGGTAAATTAATTAGATTAATAATTAAAATATAATTAATTATGTCAATTTAATCATAAAATTTTTGAATATATTGACTTTTTTATTTTTAATTTTTCATTATGATTTATTTTAATAACTTTATTGTTAAAATATGATCAGTTTATTAATTAGTTAGTTAGTTTCATAAATTAATTAATTATTTAAATAAATAAATTTTTAATTTTTATTAAATCATAAATTTTTCAATGAGTATGGACAAATTTTCAATTATATTTCAAAAGTTATAATGTTATTTAATTTTTAATCTTTCAAACATTAAATCTTCTGTTTTACTGATTTCATTTTCGATTTTATTTTTAAAATATTAAATTAAATATTATTTATAAAATGATTCAACGTATCTTTTAAAATAGAATTAAATTAATTAAATTTAATTTAAACTAATATTTTACTACTATCCACATTCCACACGCTTTGTGTCTGCAGGAAAAGAGAAACGACTAGGCAACTTACTAGTTCGCGGTACTTTTATGGACAGGCCCTATAATTTCAAGGATTACAACTTTGCCCTATAACAACCCAGATCAACGAATAAGAATCCCACCGTCCAACTTTTGATCGAGCCAATGGCAAGAATTGTGGACTTATTCAACATACCAACTTATTATATACGTTTTAAGAGTTTACTCAATACTGATTAATAAGATCGGAAGAAAAAGAGAAAATTTTGTAAATGTTATTATTTAAATATATATAAATAAACTTTTAAATTCATGTAAAAATATATAAATTAAGCGACTTTAACATATTATTTTTACGGGTAATTGCTATTTAAAATTATTGATTTTTTTAGTTTTTCAAAAAAATTTCTTAAATAATGAAATAAATGCATTATAAATTTCAAATATAAACTAATCAAATATTATTTAATTCAACCAGCCTATCTATTAAACTAGAACTGAAATAATTAAATTTGACTTTAATTAATAATTTATTATAAATAGTTCAAGTCGAATTTTATAGTTAATTTAGGTTATCGTACGTCTCGTTATTTTTTTGAGTGAAATTGAAAAAAAAGTTTTTTTATAAAGCTGAAAATTATAATAAATTACTTTAAAAGTCTAAAATTTTTGAAATAATATACAAAGAAATGTTTCAAATGATTCCTATTTTGAAATCGGTGAAGTTAGTGCTATTTGAACCGAAAACTTCAATGATTCAGAAAACTTGAAAGATACCATAAAGACATAACGGTTTAGGATTTTATATCAGCTTTTGTGAGGAATAGGTTTGATTTTGATATGAAGGCAAGTGGGCCTAAAGGATTTATGATAATGGGATTTTTTTTCAACGAGTACTTACGTTCAGAATCGTTAACTAACCGAATTTTGTACCCATTCCATTTGACAATGGCCTCGGATTGTGGGGCTGCTGGGATTCCATGGTTTTAATAACTATTAATACGAAGCAAGGGCTCACCTTCAAAAAGGTCTAATTATACTTAGGTGAGACATATGTTAAAGTTGTATTTGATAAATTTTTTATAAATTATTGTAATTATATCAGTAAGACTATGCCCTTTAACCCCCACTTGTATTTTTTTATTTTTGTTGGAGCAAAAGAGACAGAAGAAATGATGAGATGCACGCGTTCTCTTGGCCAAACTCTAACCCCACCCAAACCACTGTTACTTAAACCTGACAGGAGTTTAGATACGTGTTTATGGTCTTTCAATGCAATTAATTAGAACCAACCAGATATTTTTAATTCAAACTAAATGGGAACTATAGTCTGAAACCTACGCTGCGTCAAAAGCTTAATCTGATGGCTCGTCACTTAATTAAAGCACTTCTGCTCCACGTCGTGTTCTTTAATTGCGCTCAACGAACCTTCCAAGAAAATTCAAGGGTTCCGCATGAGAGTGTTCCTTCTTATTTTAATAATTTGAAAGTGAAAATACGTTAAATATATAAATATAAATATCAATTGAATTGAGTTTATTATTTGATTTTAAAGTTTTAATTCGTTAAATGATATTTTTAGAATACATAATTTATAATTATTATGAACATTTAGCAATTTATTTATTATATACATAAATAATAATAACAATAATTATTATAAATACATGCAATATCTCATTTCAATGGTCATATATATTGGCACTAATTATTAAAAAAATCTCAAATTTTGCTCAAAATTTTTATATTAATCCAAATTTTGTAAAATTTTTTAACTTTCAATTTTTAGTTTAAAGTGTGAATGATACGGTAACTTATGTCATTTTAGTATTTTTATCACATGACTATCACTTATTATATTGTTTCATATATAATTATAAATATTAAAAATTTTAAAATAATTATACACTTTTTATATTTTATTTCATAATTATTTTAAAATATTTAAGTTTATTAAATAATAAAATTTATACAAAATACTATATCATGTGACAACTCTGTGATAAAAATACTAAACTGAGGTAACTAGCCGTATTATTTTTTGTTAGAAATGAAAGACTGCACGTGCCACGTGTGTTGAAATTATACTCATTAAATAATGCATGCTTGCAATGTGAACGTGGAAAGACGTGGCCACGTGAGCTCATCTAGCCTATCCCCTTAAGCGTAAGCGAGGGGCAAACGAAGCCAATAGTCGAACATCAGTCCTTGGTTTCAATTAATTTTTTATTGTATTTTTAATTTTTTAAATTAAAATAAAATTTGATTTATTATTAATATAAATATAATTATATTTTTATTGCTAATAATAATTATTAATATCCAATTGAATTTCACTTAATTATGAAGTTTGAAGAAGTTCAAACTTCATAAAAAATGTGTAGATATATTCATAAAAAATGTAAAGAATATGTAAAAAAAAGACCAATAAAATTATATATTATTAATAATTAATTTTAATTTATTAAATATATAATATTAAATTATTCATAATTTTTATTGATAATTAATTTATTAAATAATTAAATAATATACATAATTGATAATAGATCACTTCATGAAAAGATAGAAGTAAAAATAAAAACTAGTTTGTACGAGTTTCATACTTTTTCAAAATTAAAATATAAACAAATGTTTGAATTAAAATTTTAAAAGATAAAAACAATCAGCCTAAAACCATGTTTGCCCTCTAGCGGGGAAGTAAAGTAAGAGCACGAAGAATAAAAACCGAGACTACCAAGAATCTTCCAACCATCTTCCGCGTTGGTGGTACTGGTCTCACTCGTTAAGACACTGTGGCAGCGAGAGAGATGGATTCATGACTCTTTTCTTCCTGTGCCTGTTGCGGGGTTTGAAATGGTCAGCCGAAGTAGACATTTCGAATTTTCTATAGTATCACACAATCGTCCTGGCCCATTTCTGGAAGTGACAACATCAAACCGCTTTTTCTTGCTTTCCCCATTGCTTTTTCTTTCTTCTCCCTTTAAAAATCACAAATCTTCCTCTCAGCTTGTTTATCAATCATGTGTCTTCTTACTTGCTACAAATAACCCTTATCGTCATCCCTCTGTCTTCAAGCTCTGTATCCCCCGATTCTCTTTCTCTAACCCGTACCTAACAGTTGGTAGTTCGGGCTGTTTTTTCCTCAACATTCCATACTTTTGTCCGCTTTGGCAAGTGACCTTCCACATCATATTCAAGTTTCTATTTTATCCTACACGTCCTGTGATCTTCCTTGTTGGCCATATTAGCTCTCCTGGAGTCGAACGTGTGAAGTATCTTGAGGTGGAAAAGCACTTAAAGGGTTACTGGAACAGGCAACAATCCTCGTAATCCGGTGTGAATTTGAGTTGCCTTAAGGTACATTACCTTCAAAATGAAGAGGCCGGTACATTGGGAGCATAAGATTCTTATTAATGAGCTAAACCAAGGGAAGAAACTGGCAAAACAGCTTCAGAATCATCTCAACACAGCATCTTCACCTGAAACCCGTGAATTCCTAGTTGAAAAGATACTTTTTTCCTATGAGAAATCACTCTCAATGCTCAATCCGGGTGCTCTTGTTAATGATCATATCCCTAATGCAAACTTACTGGAAGTACAACGTTCTGGTGTCAATAACAGCCTGAGAAATGAAATCTCCAGTGAAGAAGCTTTCAAGAAGAGGTTATCCCTTCTTTTTCTTCTATTGTTCGTTCTTAGTTTTTTCTACGGCTTCTAGTACTTGAACTTTGTCTTGATCAGTTTTCATATAATCGAGTTCGTATTGAATGTGCTTGGCTTTGTGTATTGCAGAAGGGTACAACAGCGATGGACTGAACAAGTGAAGGTTTGTTCAGGGACCGGTCTTGAAGGGCCATTTGACGATGGTTATAGCTGGAGAAAATACGGGCAGAAGGATATACTCGGATCCAAGTACCCAAGGTTAGCTGAGTTCTCTGTTAGATCCCTTAAAGACTTCAGGAATTCCCAATTCTAAGTGCCTTATGATCATAAGTCTCTCTTTTTCTCTCTGCTTTATCCACAAGTACTCGTCTATATGGAAATCCAACTCTACTCTGACATAACAAGCACCAATCATTGTCCTTTCAAAGATGATAAAGTATTTGTGCACGAGTTGTCATCAGTTTTCTTTTGTTTTTATCTAACCCGGAGGAGAAAATGAATCAACCGGTCTGGTTCGCCAATAGCGTCTTGACAGCTACTAACAGTGGCCATTATGACTTATCTTAAGCCATGATCTGCCAAACCTTCTAAAAGAGGACAAGATGTTGGCTTTTGAGGTCCACTTAGTAATCCTGAACAGGAGCAAGTTCCACACTAGGAATTGAATCTAAGAAACAATCAATCACTTTTTTACTTGGACTGTTTAGGTGTAACGTGATCGCTGACCTGGAAATGTTACAATTGCAGAGCGTACTACAGATGCACTAGTCGTCATTCACAAGGTTGTTTGGCCATAAAACAAGTTCAAAGATCGGACGAGGACCCTGCGGCGTTTGAGGTAACCTATCGAGGCAGACATACATGTTCCCAAGTGACGCCATCATCATCCGCCGTAAATGATGCCCGAAGACAAAACAAACTTTTCCGACAAAGACAAGAACAGCAACAACGACAACAACCGTACGACGAGGCGTCTTTCGACGTGAGAGAAGCAGTTGAGGTTAAAACAGATGATTTGGACATCAGCGGATACATCTTCCCATCGTTTCCCTTAACACCTATCGGAAATGAAAATGAGGAGGGAAATTTTTTCGGTGAAAGCTTGATCGGAGCCAGTTTCTTGGATAGCTTTGCACGACCATTTGTATCTCCTGCAACGTCAGATTCCAACCACTTCTCTCCGTCTCCAAGCAACTTGAATAACTTCGGAGTAGCCCACAACGCTCAAACACCAGAATCTGATCTTAATGACATAATTTCAGCTCCAGCTTCAGTGACCAATTCGCCAATCGGAGGCGATTTGAACTTCTCGAACATGGATTTTGACCCCAGTTTCCTGTTTGAAAACCTGGAATTCTTTGCCTGATAATATTCGGGAATGCAATAATTGATTGATCGGGTGTGCATTAGAAGAGAGAGATTGGACAATAGTCTGGCAAACTATCTGCAGTTATGCTCTGCCCTTTAGTTACTTAGGCTTGGGTAGCTAGAATTTGCTGTTGGTGTGCATTAGAAGAGAGAGAGATGGACAATAGTCTAGCAACTATCTCCTGTTATGCTCTGCCCTTTAGTTCCTGAGGCTTAGGTAGTTAGAATTTGCTGTTGGCAATAGTTTCTTTCTGTTGCTAGTCCTGAGAAATGTAACTGTGGTGGTTTTGTACAATGTTTTAAGCAAATTTGTAATGTTAGACATTTTCTTGGAAAATAAGAATGACCAAGTTCGAGAAGAGTTGAAGTATCCAAATCCCATGAAAGAATAGCTCATCGAAATCTCATGGAAAAGAAAGTAAGGGACAGAAGTACAGAACCTTCCAACTTTAAGAGCAAAAGCCCTCAACGTAGAAACCATGACACTTGTAGCCCCACTTGACATTTGTTGTCGAAGTTTCCACATAGCTGAAACTAATCAAGAGAAGTTCAAGACAAATTACATCAAAGCACAGACGTAGAGAGAGGTCCATCGGATCAACCCTTTAAAAGAGGACCTCAACTACATTACTCTAACATACAAGCAGGACATGGTTTGAGACCCCAACTTTAAATCCCTTAGAAAGGGGAAGATGCTGTACCAGGAGCCTAATTTTGTAACTGGAATTTTGTAGAGGAACAAAAGGAGGGACCTTTGAATTGCAACTTTCCCAATAATTGGCAATATTTTTTTGAGTTTTTCAAGTGATCTTAACAAATGATACCTCTGAATGCTCACTGTCGCTTGCAAATGTCTTCGATGTGAGCTCTGCTTGTCCGTTGTTGCTTGCAAGACCATCAGTCCAATGCTCTCAAGAAGAGGTGAGACAAGTGACTCGTTGCCTCCTACAAGTCCACACAAGACTTGCCACCTCAAGCTTTGTTGCTGTACCTCCGCAGTTCTTGCTCAGAAAGTTGGGCTCCAAGTTCTAGCAAAGGTCTAGTCTTTTGGTACGAATCATTTCAGATTTGATCTAGGACTACAGCTTGGCTGACAAAGTGTAACTATGGCCTTATTGGCCTATCTTCTGCTTACTCGTGAGAAATACAAGCTATTTGATCGGTAGTGATCGGTGGACATCAATTGCAGTTTGCTTTTACTGCCAAGATGACGCCGCCTCGGAGTGAAGACATGCCAGGTTAGCCTTGGGGGCAATTTTGTCAAGCTAACACCTACACTCCTCTCCTCCTCTTTTCCCGCCTTCTTACCGTTACTTTTCAGCTTTCCTACCTGCCAGCACTGGTTTTTTTTCTTTCTAACTCTATGTTAGGAAATTCAACTACTTTCACGCAATTCGAATGTCAATAGAATAACACAAAATTTGATAACGGAGTTCAGCTAAATTGTGCCTACGTCTCTGGAGCTACTGCACACCCTTTTTATTAAGGAGAAAAATAACACTTACAGGTGTTTACTCTCAACAGTCAACTTACTAGTGTTTACACACACTCTCAAACCCTTACCTCAATACACCCCAAAATTACTCACAAAAAAAAACTTACTACTCTTAGTCTTTTTCTTACTCACCAAAGGATAAATAACTAAGAGTTAATATTTGTTTTCTTTTTGGATGATTTTAACTGGAAGGGATAGAGGGTTTATTTATACTTGTTTATCCTCCCCTCTTCTTCACTCACTTTCAATATGGGACTAAGTCCCTTACAAACATAACAATCTCCCACTTGAAGACTGATTTCAATCTATCTTCACACTTGGTTGATGCAGTAGCTCGTCTAGATTATATTATTCTTGCAGGCCAACTGAAGTTGCACACAACTTCAGTTTGTCGA
>JAOTJB010000009.1:25039702-25054155 GCA_027123815.1 Erythroxylum minutifolium
AAGTTCTTATTTGATGATCTTACAATCAAGAAGACTTTTAGATCAAATTCTAAAGACTTTACTCTCATTATCATAATTTTCATTATGATGGCAAACGTATAAATTTAATCAATGACTTATCATATTAGGATAAAAGCAATAAACATAATATAATAATATAATCATTTGTCATGATATTAGACAAAGTTAATAATCACAAAACAAAAGTGTTCACTCTATTACATATCGATGGGGTCATGGGCATAATTCCAACATAAGCATATAACCAATGAATCTTCAATAAGAAATAGATCTAAAAGGTTGTGGGATAAAGGTATAGATACAGCTATTATTGGTGTTCGTTTGATCACAGCAAATTCTCTTTCTCAAACTTAGCTGTAGGAAAGGAGCCATTGGACTGGATTACTAGGATGAAGATAGCTGCTGGAGCAGCACAGGGGTTGGAGTACTTGCATAATGTTGCCAAGTCATTAGTCATTTACCGTGACTAGAAAGCCTCTAACATATTACTCGATGAAGACTTCAAACCAAAGCTTTCCGATTTTGGACTTGCCAAGTTAGCTCCAATAGGAGTGCAGCATTTTTTGTCAACGGGGTTTATGGGTACTGTTGGGATGTAGTTGCTTTACTACTGTTCTTTAAATACAAGAACTGATAAAGATTGTTAATCTTTGTAGAAATCAAAACTTGCAGAAAATTAAAGAGACCAGATTTTACTTGGTTCGATAGTGAATCACTATCTACATCCAAGGTTCCCACCTATAGTGGTAAAGATTTCACTAATATGAAGATGAAGAAGAGACAAAGATACAAAGATTGAGTGTAAATTCTACACCTGCAACGTGCGCTTCCAAAACTCTCTCAGTACCCACAGGTGTGTACTCTAGCACTCTTTGAACTTTTCTCACTCTATTTTTGCTCTCTCAAAAATCCTGAATACAATGTAAATTGAATGAAGAATTTCTATGTTGTTCTAGTCCTCTAATACTTTAGTTCTTTTGTTTTATAGCTGATGGAGAAGGAGATGACTTTCGGACAAGGTTGCTCGTATCAGCCCATCTGCATGTACCTCCCACGTGAGCTTTTTAATGAATCCTTTTCAGTTTGTTTGCGTTTTATATCTTTTCAGTTGCGCTTTTGTTTATGCCTCTGCCATATTCTCACCTATTTCTTTAACATCTCTGCACTTCTTAATGAAGCTGTGCATTTTTGTATAAGTTTCTTTGCGTTAGTCACTTCTTTAATTACTGCTCCACACGTGACCATATATACTGCCCTTTTGCTTGAATGAAATACTACAGTGTTTTGAGTTAAAGGCATCTGACATGTTTTGGCTTATGTCCCTCATGTGATTTATGCTTTGTTTTCAATCTTCAACTCACAACACACTTTGGGAATGTTTCTCCCCCTTCTTTCTTCGACACTCTTCAGACACCAACACACACATGCACTTTTGTCTTCAATCTTTCATGTATTCTTGTCGAATTTGAGTAGAGACAGGTAGAGTATGAGTG
Organism: Erythroxylum minutifolium; assembly: GCA_027123815.1. NCBI lineage: Eukaryota > Viridiplantae > Streptophyta > Magnoliopsida > Malpighiales > Erythroxylaceae > Erythroxylum > Erythroxylum minutifolium. Next base: position 25,041,217 of record JAOTJB010000009.1, read on the forward strand.
ATTTTATCACACTTTCCCTCCTACTCCATCAATCTTTGCTCAGAAGAAAAACCTTAGAGAAATCCCTAAAATATTGAAACCCTAATCTTCACTCCCTTTGTGAGATCTTCTGGCTCTGACTTCAGTATCATGGAGCTTCCATGATTTGTAAGCATTCCCTGCAAAAATTAAACTTCTTTTGTGTTAGAATTTTTGTACCGAAATCAAATGGATTTTTCTCACCTTGTATTTTTTCCAGATTGAAGGTTCCTTTGGAGATTTGGTCTCTGACAAAATGCAGACGCACATCTATGTGCTTGGATCTTTTATGGAGGACTGGATCGCGACTCAGGTACCACGCACTGTGACTGTCCGTATATAGTACTAGTGTTGTGATTTCTGTGTTTATTTCCTTGAGTATACCTGATAGCCATGCTAGCTTTTTTACTCCTTCAGTTATTGCATAATACTGTACCTCTGTAGTTGATAAACTCACTACTGATTGTTGTTGAGATTTCTAGCTTATTGTGTTTGCTAATAATGTGAATATGTAAGCTGAAATTGACTTTCTTGAGTCTTTATCTGTTGCATAATCAGCATCCACATAACCATGTAGAGACAGGTAGTTGCATTTTATTAGCTCCTTGTTAGAGAAGCATAATCCATAGTTAATTGTTCCAGATATATATCTGAGAACACCCTTGAGCCCTTGCCAGTGTTCTAATCCTGGATTGGCCATGAATTTACTTAGGATATTAATTGCATAGGTTAAATCAGGCCTTGCACATAGCATAAGGTTTATTAAACTTCCAACACCTACATCATAGAGTTAGTGAGCCATTGCCTTCTTTTCTTATATTTCAACTTAGATATTACAAAAATTCATGAAGAATTAAAGACAGAAGGTGTACATGTGTTGGTGTCTGAAATGTCGAAGAAGAAGACATGAAGCAAAGCTCTCGAAGGTTCTCACTTTCAGACACAAATGACTTCCATAAAGACTCATTCACATGACAACAATCATAAGAGTCGTCTGCTGGAAGTTAAACGATGGCGTTCTCATTATGATCAACAAATAAAGACATTGTCATGTTATTTACACATCAAGACACAAGCCAATACACTGTCGTTTCTTATGTGCATTTAAACAGATACAAAACACAAGGGACAGAGGCAGAAAACGCTGTACATAATACAAGACAAAAACGCACAGCAGAGGATTAACGAGTCACGTGAGGTGCAGCAGCAGAAATTTTCAAAGTTCCATCCGAAAGCCCCTGCATGCGTGAGACACGTATAAAAGCATAACAACACAACACAAAATTTCAGTCTTCATTCACTTATAATTTTAGCCTTTGAGAGTCCAAAAATTTGTAAGGGAAAAAGATCAATGAGCGCTAGAGTATTAACCTGTTTTAGGTACTGGTGAGTTTGAGAAGCTCTTGTTGCAGGTGTTCAAAAAACAGTCAATCTTTGTATCTTCTTCTTCACTTTCATCTGTATCAGTGAAATTTTTATACCACTAACAAGTGGGAACTTTAAATGTAGATAATTTCATACTATCGAATCAAGTAAAATCTGGTCTTCTTTAATTTCTGCATTTACATACATGCAAAATTAATATTGTTTCAAGTTTCTTGGTTGTTAAAGATAACAGGAAAATAGTAAAAAACCCAACAAAAAGTGGTTTATTTCTGATACACGGCGCGCCATCTTTTGAGATTCAATATCATGTGTTGACCCGCCGACAGGGCCGTTGAGTGATTTTAAGAAATCATCTTTAACATATTTATTTATGGCTATGCTCATCCATGTCATGCGGCGTTCATGTGCTTCCTCCTTCCTCTTGGTTTTCTTATCCACACTTATTCATTATCATATTTTTCATATATGTCATTTCTACTATAAAAGGGGGCATTGTCGTGATATTCTCACCAAATAACTTTTTAAATTGAACACACATCTTAAAGATAAAGAGTGTTAAGGGTCGAAAACTCATCCAAAATCTTATTTTGAAGAGAATTTCACGACAACCTGAAAACCCTGCAACTTGAAAACCAAACCAATCCGACAAATTAATAAAGAAGGAGCATCAATTTCCTTTCTGGTTTCATCTTCAAAGTTTCACCTTGATTTATGATTTACTAGGAATTAAAGTGCAAGAGAAGCCGACTTAAAATTGAAACAAATGATACTTTACAGTAAATCAGTTGAATTGTAGTTTAGAAACATAATTATTTAAAAATATTCTTTATTTTTTATATATTTAAACATATATGATAAAATATGTGAGATAAATATATATTGCAAATAAAATTATGATGAGATCATAATTATGAAATTTGTTTTGTATTTTATGTATTATTCCTAAATTGTTCATGATCATTGTTATATTAAGACTAAACATTAATAGAGCATAAAAATACTAACATGCATTATGTTTTTCTTTATAAAGAAAGTAATCGATCTTATAGACTAAAATATGAAAATACTTAAACAAACGTATGAATGCTTGTTAGAGAATAAATTCACTGAACTGACCTCATATGAAAATTTATTTGGAACATTACTTATATGTCTATGAAAATTGTATTGTGATAATTGTATAAGTGATTACTTGACTTGAGATTTCTAAAGTTATCTCATGTAGGGATTGTTATGTTTTAATACTACTTATCAAATATTTTAGTCAAGAGTAACTAGTTAGAATAACCTTAACTATATAGAAGTAGTTGAGTATACAAGATTCCTCACCATAAAGTCATTAGGAAAAATATTTTATTGTTCTCGATTAGTATTAATTCTAAAAACCCTTGATTAAGATAGAATGACATTTTGAAAATAATTTTCAAATGTCATTAATTGAATTGACTACTAATGATGAAGAATTATCATGATTGATCTGAAATAAAGTAAATATTATTTCCATTTTTTTGTCTAATCAGAACATTATATAAAGAAATGATTGAATTACAAAAAAAATCATGCAGGAAAGGTTAGTCAATATCACTTTGACATTCTTAAATATTTGGGTAAGTATGATATGTTGCTAGACATAAATCTTGATCTATAGATATAAATTGTTTAATTAGAGAATTAAAGATAAATCAAAATAGTTTAATTTATCAAATCATATCCATGATTTAAGGTTATAATTTATATTTATTGTTAAAATATTTTGAAAATTAATAGGTGACACTTAAAGAACAGGTTAAAGAAAGAAAAATATTTTAATCAAGTTGAACTTGAATCAAAAGTTTGATAAATGTTATAATTAAATATGAAATATTTAATAAATAGGGATCAATATGAGATACTGGATTTTATTTGGGCAGAATTAGTGCTCAATTAAAAATATATGTAATTCTAATTAAATTTCAATTGAAATTATAATTTAATATGAATTAAAATACTAAAATATTCAAAACTTATTATAAATACACGTAAGTTCTAAAAGTACTTATTATCTAACCCCTCTCTATAATAATTGCAGAGTTCTCTTAACAACTTGTGTGATTATGGTGGTTAAGATGAGTTGATTTTAGAAATGGTTCAAGAGATTCGATAAGAATACAATCAAACTTCGAAATAAGGTACAAATTAAGATTTAAGCTTTATTATGATTTATGTGCTAATCATTTGAAAAAATTTAAGTGATCTTGACTTTTAAGAAATCAAAACGAAAAAATTTCGTAATTATTTTATTTCATGTGGATCGAATCCTACCTTAATTTTTCAACATATGCATTATATACATTTATGTAATAATTATAAAGTATATTTTTTGTGTATTCTTGTCTAAATTTATATATAAATACTTTTTTATGCATAATTTTTATGCACACAGAAATTCAAAGTTTTCTTATCTTTTTGTATGGTATTAACTACCTCCCTTTGTAAAAAGGATAAGAGTCTTTTAGGTCCCAACTTTCATAGTTAATTTTGCAGTTTAAGTAGCCTTTGATATATACTAAACTATTCTACTCTTTACGACTATCGCAACGGTACAAATGACATCTTAAAAGGCCTCTCCATGCACCCTCACACTCCCCAAGAAAATCAACATCAACTTATGAAATTCCATCATTCAGCGGTTGATGACAACCTAAAATAACATTGTTTTGATAATTCCATAGCTAAAAAGACATCGTTTCAACTAAAACAATAGTAGCCAAGGTGACAAGTGTCAATTTATAAGTGGCCCACGTCTCCATACACCATCATCAAATCATTGCCACGTCATAGTACCACATTATCACTGGCCACTTGCATCACTACCACACCATTGTCTCACATCAACAATGGGCCTTGCTTTATTGCCACATTAGTATTTGGTCCCACGTGACTGCCACATCATCCATGTGTTAGCATCCTATATCATCACTAGTTCAGCCAATTCATTAACCTGGCTCGATTCAAATCTCTTGACCTAATTTTGATTGAACAGTTCAATTTTTTTTACTAATTTTACCAAAAATTAGAACAATTCTTAAAGTTTTTGGGTGTTCTAAACTCAATTTTTGGGTCAAGTTTAACAAATTATAGCTCTAAATATAGGTTTCTTCAATTTTGTGTGTTTTTAAACTTTGTTGTTAGGATGTTTTATCTTGTGTTCACTATAGATACTTCCTAAGTTTTATCACTACATTCTTCAACTAACTAATGTCTTATTTGATGGATCTAACTATGATTTGGGGGCTGAATAAATGTGTAGCTCTCTCAAACGAAGACTTCTTTGGAATATAGTTATTGATGAGATACCTAAACCTACTCAAAAGCTAGATGATGCAGAGGATATGTTCATAGAATGTCTAGTATATTAGGATGATATGAATCAGTCTATTCTAACATAGTTTCATAATACATCTGTTGAAGTAATCAAGCTTGATTTTTGTCAATTTGATACTACCAAAGGGGTATGTGATTTTCTTAAACGTAGTTATTTTGTATTTGATAATCTCAATCAATTTCAACTTTATAGCCAACTTTATTACATGCAACAATAACCCGGTCAAATCATCCATCTTTATGTGTCTGAACTACAAGAACTTTGCGATCAGTTGGTATTTGGAGACCCTACTTGGCCTAATACCTAAGCTGCCACAACCTATACCAAACTTTGTGGTTGAAAGTATATTTGGCATCTCTTGATGACTCTTAGAGATGAGTTCGAACCCATCTTTAGCTCTTTTCTTCATCAATGATCTCTATAAAATCGTCAAATGAGAAAATATATTTCGTCTATAGAAATTGTTCATGTCACTAAGACCTCCTCTTATCAAACTTATCAAAACTCAAGTAAAATATGTCACAAATCTTATCTCTTAATCAAGCATCATTGACACCAAGGCTACTAAACTCCCGTTAAACTGAATTTTCATCTCTGTTATTGATAAGACTCTCTTCAATGATGGTACTCTTTATTGATAATTAATTGGTAGATTTATATACCTTACTATTTCTTATCCTAATATTGACCATACCATTCACATCATCAGTAAATTCATGCCAACACCTCATATCATTCACTTATTTGTTATTCTTCGTATCCTTTGGTATATCATATGTACTTTTTTTCATGGTCTTTACTTTTATCATTCATTTTTATTAGAGTTATGAGGATACTCTAATGTTGATTGGGCTGAAGATTCAACTAATCAACGCTCAACTACTGACTATTGTTTCTTTATTAGCTTATCTCTCATTTTATAATCCAATTAAAAAACAAACAATTATCTCTTGATCTATCACATAAGTAGAGTATCGAGCTCTTGCGGGCACAACTTTTGAACTCCGCTAGCTACGTTGGTCGTTTCAAGATATTTATGTTTCTTCTTCTACAACTCCTATATTGTGTGATAATGATGTTGTCATACAAATTGTTCGTAATAATGTTTTTCATGAACGTATCAAAGCTATTGAAATTAATTGTCACCTTTGGGAGATATTATGTTAATCAAGGAATTATTCAATTTATTTCTACCTCATCACAATCATAAATTGCAGACATTTTTACTAAATCTTATATTTTTCAATGATTTCAATAGCTTGTTTTTAAACTAAAAGATATCAAAATTTGTACTACCTTGAAGAAGGATGATATACATTATATATTTTTATAGCAATCATAAAATATAAGTTATATGCGTTATATGTTTTTTAATAATTATAAAATGTATTCATTTGTACATTTTTATGTAAATTGCAAAAGTTATGATTTTTGGCATTTGATGCGACGGATGGAAAACCTCAGTGGCGTGCGCAACTTTCTGTGCAGAAGACACAATGCAGGATAAGCGGAATCAGTGGAATCAACGTCATAGGCTCATAGCGCAACGTATCATCCATATCTATTCCACGGAGGTAAGGTCAATATAGATTGTCGGTGGGTCCAATTCTGTCGTGTCCATCGCCATCCGGCGACAAGGCAACCTTAAACTCTGAGCTTATCTTGAGCTGATATCCTACCGACCAGGCAACTACTGCGCATGCAGATGGAAATGTGGTATTTAATCTTCACGTTTATCGATATCAAGGTACGTCCCTATATGAAAAGAGATGCATGGAAATCAAAAACCTCCATAAGTATACGCTTCCTTGTTTTTCATTTAACTCATAATCACTGCTCACTTTATATAAAAATGAGAAATTAAACAATATATTCTTAATATATCTCCTTAAAATATCGAAAAAGACTCGGAACAGCAAGACGACCAATATTTGTGTAGACATTTCAAGTCTGCGCATAATGATTTTATGAATTTTTTTGTAATTCAAGTATTTCATAATGTTTGCCATCAAGCAAATTGGTTAGAATGGGTCTATAAAGACTAAAGAGGCGGATATTAGAGGGTTTGTTTCTATTTATTTAAAAAGCAGTGCTAAGATAAGTCTTAGCTACGTTATTACATAGGATTTGTACAACCTTAATGTTAGATGGGCCAACACAACGAGGTGTTTTAAATTGGCTGACAGCAGACCCTAAGCCTAGATAATGGTCCAGAATCTTCTGGAAAGCTCCTCTCCTAACAACTCGGAGTTCAAGAGGTCCAATGGTCCTGACCTTGCGGGAACTAACATACCCCGCGTCAACAAAAGACCGGTCCAAGCAATTGCAACATTCTTGTAATACTTCTTCACTTGCTTCCCCGTTAATTTCCAGGAAGATTACATAGTGTCCCGGGTCTGTGGACACATCAACCAAACTACTAAAGTCAACAACTTCAAGCTTCTCTCCAGCTAAAACCTTGGCAGCTTCCTCTACAGCTATCTGCAGATCCTTCTCTGTGTTCTTGTCAATGTTTATGGTGAGCAACAGGTTGCTCCTGCAAACAAATTTAAGTTCTGGGGTTGAGTTATGGAACCCCATAACCTTCACCACGTCTCCTAGCTTGTATCTATACAAACCTGCAACATTCCAAAATTCAAGAACATCAAATGAGGAGAGGAGACGTAAATCGCACGTTCACAAACTAATGAAAGTTTGTCCGGTATTAAGATTCTTCATGTGCTTATTATTTTCAGTCTAATCCATGACAAATATTGTTTTGTTTTGCATGGCTCTATTCAGACAACTAGATCAATAATTGAATACAGTCTCGCATCAATAGTTGAGAATAGGTAAAGAAGAACGTTTTTCTTCAAGCAGCTACTAGCAATCATGTACTTCATTTCCTTTTCACTCTTAGATAACGTCATTCAGTTGAACTTAAAGGAAAATAAGTAGAAAAGGACTAAGCGAACTAACAGCTTGAGAAGACTTAGAATACTGGAGGAAATAAAATAAGGCAAGTAGTAGGATAATGTGAAAAGGAGAAAATGGAAGGCTATATTTTTCCACTCAACCAATCAAGCCAAGGAAAAATGAAAAGAATACTAACTCATAAAGTTGAAAAAAGTTGACCGACCACAAAACAAAGCTATATAATATGAAATTTGTTCAATATGGAAAGCCTTGGGGGAGTTGGAATAGGCCAGTAGCGTAAGAAGAACATTCATGAGGATATATGCTTTCCAAGAAGAGTACAATCACATTGAGGCCAATAGCAGGAAGCCTTTTGCATATTCCTGCCAAAACTAAAAGGGTCTCCAGAGAGAAAAGCCACAATAACACTATATGCTTCAGGTAATAAGTTAGACAAATTTGAGGAAGAGAAAGTTGTTGAGTACCTGCAAAATTGGTGAGGACAACCTCATATTCTTCACCAACCTTAACTTCTGTGAGACCGAGGGGTTCAAGCTCTATATAGCTCTCCTCATCACTCCTGCGGGGTATGAATTCAAAATATCCGATGTTAGGAAGCACGGCAAAGGTAGCTAGCTCCGGGGGCAATCTTGGACTAATGTTTGCTCCAATCCACCCTTCTGAAGAACCATAATCAGCACTCAACAACGGTAGCTTCCCAGCATAATGCCTCAATTTTTTCAGATATGCCTCCATTGACCCAGTCATAATCCCATAGACGTACTTCACATTGGGGAAAAGTTCTGGTATTAACCCATACCAGTTACTTAATCCTGAACACTTTTTGTATATCAAGTCAGCTAATTCAGGATTCGGCTTAAGCAGTTTTGACATTGCTGTTCTAAGGGAAGGATCAGTGATCTGGCTACTAAGTTCCCCACCTTTTATATCATTACAGAGCTCCTGCCAAACATCTTCAAATGTTCGGAATGCAAGAACGATGCTATGGGCAAACGCTGAAGATACAAACTGAATTTCACGGTGAAAGATTAAACCGCATAAAAGATGGCAGTATAATGATTGATGAAAATCAGGGCCAAATATCACTTCATCAGGGCTGCAACATTGAGAATGAAGAGCCTTCATTGCATTTTTGAACCTTGGATTGCGGTACACATTTGTTGTGGCTGTTCCTGCAGCTAAACCTCCTTTTGTTTTGCCATGTTTGCTACCGTAAATAAATTGCAAAGCTTTTCCACCTCCAAGAGGAAATTCTCTGCATTTCAGATTGTTCCTTAATCAGATAAGACATAAAATCACAACCAACTATAAATATCATAGGAAGCCAGCTACTTTCTGCATCCTTGTAAATGTCAATAAAAGATTTACTGCGAGAAAATGACAAAAATTGAATGCACTTCAACAACTTCAATCTTTCTTTGAGTACCTGTTTCTAAAGGCATAAGAAGTTCTAAAAATCTGCAAGGTGGCATCCATTAATTCGTCGTTGAATGGGATAAACTTGGGCTTACCTTGAGTAGTGCCAGAACTGCAACAAGACAAGTGATTTTCTTACAGTTAGCAACTTGGTTCACATCAATTAGGAAGTAATTGATGAAGGAAACTTAATTACACAATCCAAGTTTACCTTAAGGAAATAGTCGCAATCGGCTTTCCAGTGAGAATGGAGGAAGAATCTCCATCTACAATCCTCTGAATATATGGTTCTAAGTCCTTGTGGGTAACAAGTGGAACAAAAGCCTTGAAACTAGCAGGATCAGTTCTTCCCTTAAGATCCAAATTTTGCAAGTACTCTGCAGATCCATTCTCTTCCAAAATTTTCTGTAGAGTTTCTCTCTGGACCTTCTCAGCATCTCTTGTCATGGCTTCAAATTCCTCTATTACTCTCTCAGGGTTCAGCTGTTGCATCTTATCCAACATCCTTGCTAATCTCTTAAACTAAAGCAACCAAAAAAAAGAGTACAAGCTGTTACATGACATGGGACAGGTATCAAACTGAACTGGTAACAACCATTTGAACCGATGAATTTCACTATAAACAAATTTTTCCAGACCTGACAAAACAAACTATGAAGAACATATGCTCACCCAATAAAATATCAGAGTCGGAGCAAGTTTCTTATGAATAAGATCTCGTAAAAGAAAATAGGGACAAATTGGTAATGCAGAAAACAGGCCCTGCACACAAAAAAAGATCAGAAACTCAAGCTGTGACAGCTTTCTGCAAAGGATTGAATTGAGGGGAAAAAGGAAACAAAAAAAGAAGAGCAAAGTTCTCAAGAAATGCAGAAAGAGGACCGATAACTTTGCAAGTGGTGGGAGTTAATTGCTATAAGCAACTCAATAAAGGAAGTGTACCTAACATCAAAAGAAGCGACCAAATAAAAAGAAGAAACTTTGAAGCTCGAAATGACGGTCAAATTGGTCAACCCACGGAGAATTTTCCACAAACATGGCCCGTGGATCAAAGTAGACTTGGAAAAGTATATGAAAAGAATCAAACAGGAAAAGGACTAATATAGTTTTAAAAACCAATATGAATTGGAGTAAGCTCAGAGCAGAAATGCAAACCATAACAAGAAAGGAAATGAACAACGGTAAATGGATAGGGAAAGCTCAAAAGGTACAGCTAAAGGGCTCTTTTAGTGATTGAAAAGCGACTAACAAACAATTTGGAAACAAGTACGCAAAGCTATACGAAAATTAGATTGTAAAAGCTAAATTACATGAAACCATCTAAAGATTGCTTAAAAAATGAAAATGAAAACAGTTTGTTTCTCTTTCAGACCGTTCTCAAGAAAGCCCACTTCACCATAATTTGGAAAAAATTTCACCAGCGAACAAGAACCTTAAAAGGGTGTCAGCCGTAGAATCAATAACAGAAGCAATACCTGCCAGTAACCGCAGTGTTGAGTTGGATTTACAAAAGGGGTGTCTGCCTTTTAACTGTCACCACAAAGAAACTGATGGGAATGGAGTCTTTTTGAAGTTAACAATTTCAGGGAAAGCAGAGATGATGAGGGTCAGTGAAAGACGTTACAGAATTCACCGATTTCGATGCTATTCAGCTATCACTCCTCGTGTGAGGTGTGACGCTCTACGACTGAATGAATAGGGAAGCCAAAGATTTCGGTTTCAGCGTAAGACAAACAACATGCTTATATTGAATACTACTCTCACACGTTGGATTGGTTAGTCCAATCGAAGGTTGTCTGTTCTTTCGTTATGGGGATGAATATCGGAGGTGAGCTGAAGATTATTGCCAAAGAGTGGAATTATATAGGCGTTCGTTCGTTGCCATTTGGCTCCTACCGTCCACTTTTTTAATTTTTTTTTATTTCTCTTGCTGTTATTCCCTCTCCCCCCTCCTCTTTGCCGCGTTATTACACTGAGACCAGTAAGTGATATGACCAATATAACCTTGCTGTTTTCCAGCATTCACATGCCATTGCTGAACTAACGCTTGACTAAAGCCAAGATCTCATTTGAGAGTTGAACCCCGCTCCTGGGAACAAATCCTATTCTTACATTTTTGGACCTTTTACGTGGCTAGAACGCGCGCTCTGCTCGTGGTTTATCCATAATTATCCTCGACACATAAAATCTATAAAAGAGGTAATTAACTTTTTTTATTGATGGTATTAATTTATCTGCTAATCAAGATTAATAGTGTTTTTAATAAATATTAGATTTACATTAAATTCGAAATCTGAAATTAAATATTTTCTTCTAACACCTAAATCTTGATTATTATACAGTAACTCCTGTGGTGTTTTGCTAATAATAGTACAATTTTTTTAGTTGTTACTATAGTAAAGTATTTTATATTGACTAAGCATGAAAATGTTAAAAGGTTTATAAATGGTAAGGGTCAATTATGTCATTTTGACAATAGTTGACCCAAGCTCAATTCTTGTTAATGAGCTCTACACTTTATCCATATTAAAAATTTTAATATAGTATCAGAGCAGGTTTAACGTTTTGGCAAGAAGAGTGTTTGCGTTTGTTTGATGGGACCTTGGACCACTTATTCAAGTAACGCTATCAAATAACAGAAGTAACAAAAAGACGTACCGTTAAATAACCTAAGTTGCGGCTATCTCACCAAAACTAGACCCACTAGAGTCATACTGTAACAAGTCAGGCAAATAAACATCAACGCCAAGCAATCATCTCTGCAATATTACATGAAATGCACGTTTCAACACTTCCAATTGGATATCATATTAAATTAAAAACCTTATGCATAACATTACAAGAGCAAGCGTGCCAGTGTAAATGGCATTTCATCAATCAAACTTAAAATCGGTTGGTGTTTTTATGGGAAGTATTCGCGCGTTTTATTTACATTTATGTTGATACAAAAAATTTGAGTATTAATCATTCAAAATTATTTGGGAATTATTACAAACATGTGGGTGAAGCCATTAACGTTGTTGAGTAATTATGCCTCAGACTACATAAATGTACATTAATATAATATATTAGCAACCATGGCATGCTTCAACCATTAATGAATTTAAAATGCCTCATTTTAAAGCTGAAACTTATAAAATAAGAGATTTAACATTTAGACGGTTCTATAGGTATTATATTGTTATAGAATTAGTTAAAAATTAAATAAAAATGAAAACTTTAAAATAAGTTTGAACTAGATAATTCTTAATTTAAGGTTTAATTGAGTGTTAAATAAAAACTTATTTGTTTATTTTAATTTATAAAAATTAATTAACTTACAAAAATTAATGGATTAATAAATAAATTGATTGATTTTTAACCAAAAAAATTATTAAAATAAATATAATTTAAAAATTGAAAATTTAACTAAAAAATTAATTAATTTAAAATTTTTAGCATTGAAATATTTAATCTCGAATACGAGTGCCTAACGCTCGATCCAATTTTTGCGTGTCATCGTCCTCACCCCGTATTAGTATACCGTTTCAGCGTGAACTAATACTGACGGCTTGTGACACTGGGGTAAGGGAGATGTAAACGGCACCGTTACGCCTTTTAGAGATTAGAGTGAACTGATCCCTAACATGACAGCATGTGATATTTATTTAGGTAGATCTAAACGTCACCGTTTTGTCTGCCTATTGGACCACTAAACTTATGGCACGTTAGGCCATGCTCTAGATAAAGCCGCAACGAGACAAGAGTCCTTTTCCCCTTTTTTTTAAGGTTAACCAACGAGATTCTTTGGGTGCCCCAGTTATAGGTAATATCTTTAAGTTATTATTACACCCAAATTA
>JAOTJB010000009.1:25092840-25104931 GCA_027123815.1 Erythroxylum minutifolium
GTCAATTTGTATTTACAGGTTGTGTTATGCTTACAGCGAAGAGCGAACACCAATAATAATTAAGATAATTTTGTTTAAAAGTATAATTAAATTTTGGAAACGATCAAAAAGCAAGACCGCTTCACATCGGATACGTTTTTACTTTTCATGGCCTGAGAAAGAAAAAAAGATCCAAGACCAACCAAACCAAGCCTTGAACAACGCGTTTAAGACTTTTGACCAAGTCTTTCTCCTGTCTACTCAGCAGTCGGAACATGTTTCTGCTACCTAGGGCAATTTAGGCTGGCTGACTGTTTTGTCCATCTTATAGAAAAATCTCTAGTAGGCAAATTGATCACCTTATACGCCGATTATTTTGGGTGAGTGATTGATTAATTATGTCTACATGCATGTGGTTTATTCTTTTTGCTAATGTTGAAGCTTACCGAAAACATGTCTATAATATAAAACTTTGACATGTTAAGATTTAAGTAAAGGATCCTTCGTAAAGAGATCAGGTAGTTCTCGAATGTCTTTTGTCTATCACTTAGTAAAAACCCATGCTCGCCTACGAGAGCCTGGAGTTCTCTCTTGTCAACTCCATCATAGAGAAACAGCCCACATGTCAAAGAAAGCTTCTCAGAATCTGGCAACTTTCTGTTCTTTGATTATGGCGGAAAGCTCAACGCCACTCCAACTCTTTCGTTTTAGGGTTTAGCATATGGTATGTGATGTCTTTTATCTTTTTCTTCTTTTTTGGTGCATTCTCTAGCTTTAAAGTGAAGTTCTGTTGGCTTGCTATAAGTCGAGCTGGTTATACCCCACAGCTCGGAGTTCATCACGTGGAATATGCCATTGTCAATGCTCATGGTCCAAGAAACATTATTCATCATCGCAGAGAATGCTCGCAGCAGAGTTCCTCTGCATGTTTACTAGTGAAATGCTGCGAGCTTCTCAAGTGTGCCAGAAGATAGGGACCATAGTTAAAACAATGGCCTCTTGAGACTTCTTTTTGGTAAGTGAATGAAATTACACATCACCATCCAATTGACAACATCCAAATTACTCCGATTGGAGAGGTACATATAATAGTTTATCAAAGAAATCAACCTATTCACGATTGGAATTCATCGGTAGAATTCAAATTAAGCTGGAGAATGCAGATAGACACTGTCCTACCTTGACTCCTCCTTCGCTTTTCATCTTTTGGGACTGTACCATATAAGAGAAAAAGAAAAGGGCAAGTACATAATAATCGTTAGAGCCCACCAAAGATTGTTGGCTAAGAAATCTCCCGACACTTCACTTTGATACTCTTCAGCACGATATGATGTTTTGGTAGGTGAAAAAGGACCACATGCATCGTCCTAGCTCCCTGCTTCCAGTTAACACTCAATTTAACACGACAGCTCGTTTAGGCGTTCATGCGACTCATGAGCGAAATGGTATAAATTTTCCTTTGTCTTTCCCGTGATTTCCAGAGATTTTGTGACAGGCCTAGTCTTATCTTTTCATGCTAAAGCTCTGCTTCCTGTCATTTCAATTCTATCAAATTTAATCGGCCGGGAAGATGGGAACCATATTAATTGAGACGGTCCATGTACATATCACGTCAGTATTAAATTATATACACACAAACATAAAAGCATTTGAATACAACAGATTAATACTATAGACCATATACAAGCTTTCGACTTTGACGGCATTCTTTATTTTTCTTACACGGGTAGAATTTATAATTTCCATTTTTTGAGCGTGTATTAAATGATTAGATTATTAGGTGTACAAAATAATTTATATTTCATAAACCTAAAACCTTTTAATTAAACCCATCAATTTTTTAATAATCTTTGTTTTTAAAAATTGATCAATTTATTAAATAATCGGTTAATTTTTTAGACTAATTAATTTTTATAAATTGAAATAAACTTATTAATTTTTATTTAATAATACTTTTTAATTAAATTTAAAATTAAAGAACTTCCAAAGACAAGCCCTCTTAACGAGAGTTTGGGAGGATAACGTTCCTTTTTTAGATAACATCATGTTTTAAATTATTTTTATTACACTTTCAATGTACATAAAAACTTCTCTATGTATCTCTACTTATCGGAATCTTTATCTATCGCTTTATGCCTTTTGAGAGGAGTAGGCTACTAGATTAGCTCTATTCGTTTTCTTCCTAGTTGGATTTCTAACATGCCATACTTGAGTGACGCTGGCTCCATATGGTAAAGAACTGTTTGTTAAGCTTTTAGTTTGCTTAACATATATTTACCGGAGGAGAAGCAGAGGGAGAGGCGGCCCTCACTCGGGAGTGGCAAAACTTCTATTATTGTTTTCTATCTCCTCCCTCAACCCA
Source organism: Erythroxylum minutifolium (assembly GCA_027123815.1). NCBI lineage: Eukaryota > Viridiplantae > Streptophyta > Magnoliopsida > Malpighiales > Erythroxylaceae > Erythroxylum > Erythroxylum minutifolium. The sequence goes on from JAOTJB010000009.1 coordinate 25,095,182, forward strand.
ATCCTTTTTATAAGGCCGTAAAATGATAGTCTTTTTCGATCAATTTTTTTATTTTTTAATTTTATCCAATCTTAACAGATTTTAAGACTGTCTAATACCGATTGAACCTATTAAATATTAAATTTGTTGTCTTATTGGCTTAACTTTTTTTAAAATATTAGTTATAATAATTTTGTGTGTGATCCTTGTAAAGCATGTTTTGGTTTTTGAAAATATGTTTTTCTTGGATTTATCAAGTTTAAATCTTGTTTGTCTTAAAATCTTTTACAAGCAGAAACTTTGTAATTGAAGAAAAATCCTACCCTACGTCTTATAATTAGAAAGAAGTCAATTAATGACAAAAGTCCCAAACAATAATTAAAGAATCTTTATACCTAGCAAAATTACTCATTTGAGTAGTGTTCTTTATGTCAAGGCTCTGTAGCAGGTGGCCCCCAGTAGCAGACATACTGGGACCAAAAATATCTCAGAAAATAAAATTGAAAAAGACAAATGAGAAATCTTGTTTACGAGTGATCGTACGATCTCTTGCAGCCGCAATGCAAATTGACAGCCCAAGTCGTTTAATTTTAAAAAATTGAAAATCAGAATCACTGGCCAGAGGATTTAACAAAGTGATTTATACAATTTTATAATTTAAAAATTTGAATCACTTAGAAATTAGAAGAGTAATAAAAGATTATTAGAGAATTTAATAAATAATTTCTATCAAAAAGTTAAAGCTAATATACCCGGTATATAAGGTTTCTGGCTTTGCGAGAGTTTGAGGAGGGTCGTAACTTGAACATGTGAATTTAGGCTGTGTTTGGTTGGAAGCGTATTAATGGAATGAAATGTAATATAATATTATTCTATCATTTGAGATGAGAGTTTATAATGGAAAGAGATAGAAGAGACTGGTTTCATATTATATCTCATTTCATTTTAAATAGTAAAAATGAAAAACCTCTTTTTTTTTTAAAGAGTTTAAGATTGAATGTAAAATGATAAACAAATTTTCACTATATTACATTATAAACTCTTTTTTTAAATAACATTTCACTATATTACATTATGAACTCTTTCATTTCTCCCAGAAAATAATTTTCTAATAATATATCTATTTACATTCCATTCCGTTATAAATCAAATCATTAAATTCTATTAAGAATCTTCCGCCCAACTAAACATAGTCTTATGGCTATAAAGGAATAATTTTAACTATTTAAGTTTTAACCCTCAGAGGCTAGGCTCTTTAGAGATCTTTTAATTTTAAATATTAAAAAACTCTTGACAATCTCTTCATTAAAACTTACAACTTTCAACTTAAAAATATTTAAAAAATTAAAGATGAAAGTTCTAATGAAGAATTGTCAAAAGTGAATATATTAAACTCTACAAATGTAATATAATTAAATTGATTGCTTAATTTTAAGTCATCCAATTTATCTAAAATATATAAATTTATAGACTATTTCATACAACTAAAAATTTTACTTAATAAACATTTTAAATCTAGTTGATGGGCATTTAAAAAATTAAGTTCTCAATATATTATTTTAGTGTGTAAATAAATAAATTTAATTCATATTTTATTTAAATCATGCCACCAAAAAGTTTTCCATAATTCAAAATTACTCCTCAATTCTTGGAATTGAGTGTTAGCGCCACATTACAATTTTCGTTCAAGTGTTAAAAAAGAAAAGGCGATTATATCCCAGCGACCACAAGCTTTCAATTCAGAGAAAGATATTCAGGTATCTTCGAATGAGACACAGTAAAAGCTAAACATTAGAACATGGTCATTGCTCTATGGTTTTGAAACGCCGCAAGGAGAGTAAGCATATGGTTCTCGAGGTCCCAAGGTGTCCAACCGTTGAACATGCTCAACAACTTTAGCCACTTGGCAACCACCTTTCGAGCCAGCCACCCCCCAATGTGGGTATGAAAGGAAGTCTGACGCTAGCCCATTAACACCAATAGACAAGGAGACAAAAGTTGCAGCAAGAAACAACTAAAAGCCAAGACCATAAATCAATAGTATCATAAAAGTTATAAGACAACTAAGCCAAAAAGGAAAACAAAAAGATAAATCGACCCTTCAATTTAGATATTAATATCTCTCCATATATATAAACAGTTAACATAAGTACAGAACCCTGAAATTACACACTAAACACAAACAAAAAGAACCAGACACGTATCCAAAACTCCTCTCGGAATTTACCATCCAAACCAATCAATCAATCACCATCGGTCTCTGGATTCTTTCTCATACCAATTCTTCTGTTAACTTTGAAAGCTCTCCATGTTAAGAGAAGCTTAAACCCCAAAGTAATCATCCACGTCCCACACCCATGATCCAAAATCTCCATCCAAGTGCACTGAAATATCAGCTAGATCTTCCCTTACACCACTGTTGTTCAGTATACTATGCTGCTCATCCAGGAAAACCTGTCTTTTTGGAATATCGAATTCCAGAATTTGTTCGAAGCACCAAGGATCGAAGATGAAACAATCGTGGTCCAACAAATTGGAATCTTCTTCACTCAACTCTTGAACCGGTCTCCAGTCATCTTCCTTTAGATCCTGAACAGGCATAAAGACTCTTTCTTTAACTTCTTCAACATGTCCTCTCCAGTCAGTCTCTAAAGGCTGTGACTCGGCTCCAGGTTCTTCGGTAGATTGGAATCTAAGCACAGAAGTTGGAGAACAGAGACTGGTGGACTCTTTACCAGAATCATACCCAGAAATTGTCGCAACAGTATCAACTTCTGGGGCTTGAGTCGTTCTCACTGGTGGTCTTACAAAATTGGTGAGAGCATTAGGTCCTCTAATGCGAATAGCGGCTTCGTCGTACACCATCGCAGCCTCCTCCGCCGTGTCAAACGTTCCCAACCAAATCCTTGTTCGCCGGAACGGGTCTCTTATCTCCGCCGCCCACCGTCCCCACCGCCGTTGTCGTACACCGCGATATTTTTTGCCCTCTGGATAATATCCATTTTCTCTCGAAGATGGTTTCTTTTGTCGTTGTTTTGACTTTTCATTTGCCCTGTCACTAGCGTAGTTTCCATAGTCCTCGATTCTGATCTCGTTAACGTGCTTCTTTATTCTCCGGTGGTGAACCATTTGCAGCTCGTCACAGTCGTCGTCCGACGAGTCGGTCGCATCACCATCAGTAACCGATATACGAACGATTCTCGTGGGTTTTGAATCACAACATCTAACAACCTTATTAGTAACAATCCTGTGCTCCGTGTACTTGAATGAAGAGGAATTCATCTTAAACTAAGTAAACTTAACTGAATCGAAATGGGTTTTCGATCAAAAGCACAAAAAACTTAGAATTTCCCAGAAAGATGTCACCTTTAGGAACCAAGAAGAAATGTTAAGAGAGAGAAACAGACAAACTCAAGAACCCAAAAGGCCAGAGAAAAAAAAAACGGAAAGGATTTCTGTGGAACAACAGAGAGGAAAAAGCACAGAAGATGGTGACAACACTAAGAGAAGAGATCAAAAATGGAGAGGAAAGAGCAAAAGGAGAGTGAGTATCAGTTGCAAGGAAGAGTCAAAAAGGCTTAGTAGTTAGTACCATTGTTTTATTTTTATAGCAGAATCCTAAAATCTGTTTCCTCATTTTGAATTTTCTTATTTTGAGGCTTTTGGTCATTTGCATTTACTTCTTGCCTTGATTAAGGTTGAAATCTTCTTTAGGTTGTTAATTAGTTGATAAACAATAGCCCTTTCGGAAAAACCTTTTAATGGTTATAGCCGGATATCCCGGTCACCACCGAAGATCCGAAACGACTAGCCGCATCCTCGATCATCCGTTGGATTCCAGACACGCGGCACTCCTGGCCCGGTAAAAGAGTTTGATTCCTTCGGATTCAGCTTGGTCCCCAAGCAACCATGTTGTAACCCACGAGGATTATGTACGCGTGTAGTACAAACGCCATCTACCACATTAGGTAGTTCTTCCCTTAATAACGACACTCGGTTTCCCAAGCGTTAGTAATATGATTCTGTCACAGACATGTCAGTCTAATCTTTTGAAGGAATTAATGTCATCGTATTGAAATTAATTATATTTACGTTAGTTAAGTATGGTCACATGTATCAAGAAAAGGTATAATTTAATCAATTACCATATGACTCTTCCTTGCCCATCAAGTATCCAATACTTAACTGTTCCCTTTAATTGTCATTTTTTAAAAATATATATTTTATCCTTTTTGGGCATTTAGGATTTTAGCTCATCTTTTTAGGTGGATTCTTGTTGACTAAAGAATCGCAATTTGTTATATTATATAGGAGTCAAAAGACAAAAGCCCAAGGTTAGTATGAAAGAGAATACATTAGAAGTATCTAAGATGTGTAAAGGTATTTCAAACCTTCTAATTAATTTAAAAGGACAACGTAATAAAGATGTTCCAACTAATTATAAAGATTAAAAACCATAAAGTCGTTTAAGGTGCATGCACAAGACATATTCCAACTTTTTTTGACACGCTCTAATTTCAAAGGGAAGAACAATCTCAATTTGATTATTCTGTAACAAAATACTTACCTGCTCCATCAAAGTCAAAATAATTATTGAAGAAATACAAAATTACCAAAAAAATTAGATCCAAAACCTTATTATGAAATCGAATGGCATCAGATGATATAAAGATACCATTAAATTAAGAAAAAAGTTTTTATAAAAATAAGAAATACCCAACTTTTGAGTGCAGATTGAACGTATTTTGAACACTTTTTGCAAACAAATACATGTATGTTGCATTAGTTCAATTAAGGCCCTAATTGAAGAATATCGAACATCAACTACATGTCTTTGATAGCTCAAGGACAAGCTTCCATACAAACAGCCACAACCATGTTCGTTTTATAGGGGGCATTGTATAAATCGAACTTGAATTGTCCACAGCAGGAGTAAACATATGCATCACACAATATTTTTACATAAATTAGAAAGGACGAGGAATTCTTAGTGGCCCCCCAGAAGGAGCACTAGCCCATAGCATACTTCTGGGTCCAGCTCCTAGCAGTTGCCTCGTACTTGGACCTGTCTGTCTTGTACATATGAGCAATTTCTGGAACCAACGGGTCATCTGGGTTTGGGTCCGTCAAGAGGGAACATATTGAGAGTAGCACCTGCAACACAAAAACCATAACCCTTTCCCACCTACTTAAGAAACAGCAGTAGTGACTGGATGAAAGATAATATAAACAGACCAGGACTATGAAAATCACTATTGGTCATATAAAGACTCCACTCTATGGAAATATCCCTAGACAAGCTATCAACTGGAACAGTTGTCCAAGTATTTTCAAATTCAGGCGGGCTAATAGTAATACAGGAGGTCAGCAATCGTGGGTAAAAAATTGATGCTTTACAAAGACTTTAGGAATTGTTATGGATCATATCTTTTAAGGACATCATCAACTTTTTCATTTTTGGAATACTAAAACGCCCAACTTGAACATTTGATCAATTCGAGGTGCAATGCCGAACTGCTGTAGGGGCAATGTGTGTTTGTGCAAAGGAAAATATACTCCACGTTTAAGGGGTAAGAATTAGGAAGTAGCTAAGAGGTAAGAACCTTTGATATGGTCAAGGCAGGGCTCCACTGCTCCTTTAGAATGTCGAGGCAAATACTGCCATTACTGTTGATGTTTGGGTGGAAAACTTTGGTGCGAAATGCAACCTGCGAGAGAAAAAAGATATTTCCAAGAAGACATACAGTCAACACGATAGTACACTATAAAGCTCATGATTAACTTCATGTTCCTTCGTATTCACAGTCATCAACTTATGATTCATCATGCAGAACAAAGAGAACAATAGCCAAGCTTTTAAACATCTAGACCTCCTATCCTAATCTGAATATTCATGATGCTTATGTGGAGTGACATAAGTTGTTTCATCACAAACTCTATTGAAATTTACTTATCTAGTCTATACTTATTTAGCATCCAAGCTTAAAGAGGTATAGTTTACATAAGAGGACATATCTCTATGGGGTTGTAATTTTAGACATGATAACTGGCCGCAGTAATGGATAGTCCATATTTACCAAAGTAGAATGGTGAAGGAAAAGAGAAACTGGAGATATGTACCTTCGGTGGCTTAAACGGATAATCAGGAGGGAAGTGAATAGTAACCAGAAACACTCCACCAGCATAAGGACTGTCAGCTGGACCCATTATTGTTGCCTGCCAGTGAAACATGTCCTCCGCTACAGGGCCTGTCAAAATATAGGAAAGTTATTGAAGGGTCAGCGTAGAAAGAAGAAAATCATCCGTTCAAAACCAAATTTGCATCTTCTTTCTATATAAAAGAATTCAGAGTTGATTTGAATTCTACAAAAATAATAAAGTTGCAGAGTAACACTGTCAGAGAAATAATAAAAAAGGCATATGCATACTAAAATCATACATCAATTGGTGTACATGACAACAAGGTTCTCTACGGCAGAAACAAGCAAAAGAAATAAGCCAATAAACAAATGAAAATTTGAACGAAGCAAAAATATGGAGTTTGCACAAAAAACTAGAAATTCCACGGATACATATACATAGATGGAAAGACTAATTCATACATCACAAGTGACAATTAGCAATCAACAAGCCAAAGCAGTCAGAAACACAAGAGAAACGAGTTAATGGATCAAGGAAATGAAGTTCATTCACATAAAACAAAGAATCAATAGGGATCCAAAACAAAATGTGTCAAGAACTATTTGCAAAGCTTATAACTATTATAACTTTAATTGGATTAGTTAATGCATAGCCACCAACATGTTAACACTGGCGGACAGCATTTCTGCAACCTGCATATTAAAAGAACAGTATAAAAGGAATCATTTAATAAGGAACTTGCATAAGGTGTAGATCCTCTAACATATTTGGCAGATACTTAAAACATAAAGACCTATTTAATTTCCTTTCAATCTTGTACAGAACGAGATGGAAAAAAAAGAAACTTACTATAACATTCAAGTAGTTACATCATCCATGACTTTCAATAAGCAAATATTTATAACATTTCAACCAAGTGAACATGCAAGGACAATAAACGTACAACTGGCATTATCTTAATATGTTACCTTATTGGCCAAAAATGAACAGAAGGTATAAGATGATACGCATATGTTACATATATGTGTGTGTGTTATTACAATTCAGGCAAATTCAACGACATTTTCATAAGAGACACGTAAACAACAAAGACTTGCTTGGCAGTTGGCACAGTATCTACGTATACAGACTGGGACGGACGAAAAGGGATCGACCATCCCAATGCATACATTTTGTTTATTGATTCAGTTATGTCCGAAATCACAAGATAGAGAGGCTAGATTCTACCAGATGTTAAAAAAATATCATTCAACGAAGTAAAGTGTATATCACGAATTGAAGTTTCAAGTTCTGGCCCAAGATCCACATAGCTATGTTCAATCAAACCAAACAGCATCCAACAAATTAAATAGAGAAAAAAAATAAAAGAAAAGCACAACCACCTATCTTCAAAACGGCCATTTTATAGAAGAATTATATCCAGTTCTACATTCTTCCTGTAACTAGAACATAAACCAGGAGATCTATCGAAACGCCCAGATTTACCAAACAGCGTAAAAGATAGCAAAAAGCTAGGACGTGCTCACAACGAGCGCAGCGATACAATCATCATAGCGACATAAAGGATAAAAAGAAACACAGATCAAGCATGGAAAGAACGACATAATTGTGAGCAACAAAATTTGATATCAATCTCAAGGAAAAAGCGAATCGAACAAACCGGCGCTGCAAGAGGTGGGAGGATCTTTCTGGAGATCCTTGAGCTCCTTCAAGATCCGCTTCGAAGCCATGGACAAGCCTCGAAGATTCGCCGCCGATTAAGAGGGATGGAGAAGGTTTAGAGAGAGAGACCGACAAAGAATAGCTCGCTTGTCGAAACGTCCAAGGTAGAAAATTGAGAGAAGAAAAAACGAGATTAACGTTAGATTGATTAAATTCTATGATTATTAAGAGAGAAGGAAACGTGTGGGCGCGTGCATGCGATTAAATCCCTAAAGTGACTCTTTCGTTTTGGGTCCCACAAATTTGTAACCGCCCAAGTTCTGAACCCTTCATTTGGAATCTCTTCCGGGGTACCTTTTAAGATGGCCGTTTCGTGGAAAATAAACGACTCTGATTGTTTCTACTGATTCCTTGTGTGATTGGCTCCTTTGTGGGTCCGGCAGCGGTCATTGCATGCTTGACTTTGACGCTCGTTTCGTCGCAGGGCATTTGGCTTATTGATTATCGCTTCGAAATAAGTGTCATTCTCCTTACACAATGGCAACATTCAAAGTGAATTCGCCTTAATCGACAGTGATAGCACAATTTGCAAGCAAACCTACGAGATATGGCAATATATTCGATTTAATTCTAAATTAATAAATTAAATTAAATTAATATATTGCATTTGACTTTTAAAATAACATTATTTTTAAAAATAATATATTTTGTAAATATTTAAAATATAATTATTTTGTGTAATTTAAATTTTAGGTTTAACCATTTTTTTAGTAACGACTCAAATCTAATCTGAATGGCTGTCTTCCTCAAATTTATTAATGAAATCATAGAAATTTTAATAATCTTATAAATGATAAAACCTAAAATAACAAGAAATGTTAATAATTTTATTAAATGATAGAACATAAAATAACAAGAATCCAAATATATGTTTCTAACCGAGAGCTTTACATCTCTTTGCTATCGCTTCGCCTACCCTCCCTAATCGAGAAGTTTCTAATAGTTATCCAGAAAGAAGTAGATTGTTATACCCTAATTGCTAAATGAACATGTTTTAATTTTTGACATATACGTCATCGTTTGGTCCTCTCAACTTAGTGTTATAAGTCTCACGTGTGTAATCTTCCCGTTGTAAACTTTCTCAATTTTTTAATAAATTTCTTTTAATTTCTCAAAACAAAGAATCCAAATATATGTTTATGTGTTTCCCTATAACTATTATATTGAAAGTATAATTATAGAGATGGTCTGGTTCAACTTAGCCAACTCTAGCTTAGTCAAAAGTTAATAGATTAAACTCGGGTTAATTAGGCTCTTAAATCAAGCTTGAGCTCATGTTGCCCACGCTCGGCCTTGATTAACCAAGTCCTCAAATTAGGTTCGGGCTACTCAGACCTAGCCCGATCATAAGCTCGACTTTTATAAGCAAAAAGACATAATTTTGCATTTTTAATTTTTTTTAAAAATTAGCCAAGCCAAGTCAAGCTTGGGCTGCATCAGATCTGATTGGGCCCCCCGACAGGGCTCAAGTTAGGTTCAGTCTGACTTGTTATCATCTCTAGATGTAAATAAAATTCTAAGAATACATTTATCAATTAAATATAAAAGTAAATCCATAAGTATTCGCTCACATCTCTAAAAAAAATAATGTAGTATTTAATTGACTTATAAGAAAAAATGTGATGTAAATAAGTCTTTGTTATTAAATATCAAAATTAATTAAATTATTAAATTATGCAAAATAAAATTCGTCTTGTTAATGAATATATTAAAACTTATAGAATTTACGAAAGTATTTGTATCATTGACCAAAATTAATATCGTTGCAGTCAATTTTGACCTATCTTTGGATCAAAGTAATGTGAGTAATGCATGTAATTTTAATTATAAACCGAACCAACCAAAGAGCATGCATTTCATGCAAATCATATACGTATAAATTGCACGTAAAATACATGCATATATAAT
>JAOTJB010000009.1:25110646-25121099 GCA_027123815.1 Erythroxylum minutifolium
GTTCTGTCCATCACAACCAAACAGCTCACTGTCTCCAATTTCTGTTCTGTTCCGTCTCTAAATTTTCGTCTCGTTCCGTCTCTGCATATTGGAGACAGTAACCAAACAGACTGTTAGAGTTGAACTTTATGGGTTTTAGTTAGTAAATTCAATTTTATTTAGTTAGTTAAGGGAAAAAACTATAACGTCTGACCCTTCCAATTTAATTAAATTTAATGTGTGTAAATATAAATTAATGTGTATAAAAATATTTAGAGTTTTTGTCTTACGTAACTAATGACGTCAACGATATTAACGAAAAAACTAATATCGGATTAGAATTTAAAAAATAAAAAATTAAATTTTTAATTATAATTTTTTAAAATTTAGACTAAGCAAAGTTTATAATTTCTTTTAATTAACCGAATTGAATTTTAATCCACGTAAAAAGTAGACGTCCTTTCACAGAAAAGAACAGAATTTGATGATGTTATTAAAGCATTCAAATGTAAACAGTTTCTTTACATACAATTGCAACTAATCAGAGTGGCGCAGCGGAAGCGTGGTGGGCCCATAACCCACAGGTCCCAGGATCGAAACCTGGCTCTGATAAAGAGTGGCTTCCGAAATCTTCTTTTTATTCTTTTGACAGATTTTTCAGAAAGGGTCCCTTCCTAGTTCAGTTTAACTATCAGTCCGATAGTTGAAGGAAGGAGATCTCGTTTAGTAATCTTTCTTAATCTCTCCTTATTCCACGATGAACATCTTCTAACACGAAACTCAAAACAGCCATTGTTAAAATAGTCGGCCATTGTAGTGCACACCATTGAAGGACCTCAATAATATCCATTCTTCTCCTGACTTCAAGGTGATAGGTTTCTCAATGACAGCTTTTTCTTCGATACATACCATGTGTTTGTATTTGGTCGTCACCAAAATAGATCATAGCTTTCGACTTCTCTCCCATGGACTCTATACCACAGTATGTATGCAAAAACAGAATGACAAGTATGAGGCTTATGCAATGCAAATAAAAGGAGAAAGGGTTTATTCGTATAGCCATATCTCAGCTTACCAACATCAGGTAGTGAAAGCATTTTTTATGCTAGTTAAATAAATACTATTGATGGACGTTCTAAATGTATCTATACATTCTTTATACCAAAAGGTGCTTATTTAGAAATCTGTATAGGCTTTAAAATGATTTATAGGCCAATGCTCAGATTCATGCTATTTAATCCTTACATTAATTCAAGGTGAACCTTAAAGCAGATGATAAAATTGCTTTTTTATGACTGTAAAATCACAGGCTCGAAATAACTATCATATCATAACCTTCTCTAAACTCCCACAAAGTGAGAAGTCTTGTACTACGTACATTATACATTTCCTAGACTTTCACAAAGCCAGAAGTCGTGAACTGAATTCGTCAACTTATTAATTCACTTGATGTTATAATTACATTTAAAAATTACATTCAACCTATATAAAAAATATATATATTAGACTTGAAGCTTTGAGGGAATAGACTGTAGTATGGGATCCATTTTGCAAAGACATACACATGATAAGATCATAAAATATTCACAAGTCACGTAAATACTCAGAAAATAAGACTTACTTTTCTTTTTCTAACCCTATGTTATGGTAAAGCACATGTATCATGGAAAGTCTCTAATAGGTAAGATTCCGTAACAAATTACACGAGAACGTTCCCAAACCTCTCTCTAAAAATCGCTAATACTCTACAATTTACATCGAACCATTCCATCACCCCGAATTCCGACAAAATACATCAGTTCAGTTGTAACAGGTACGGACTAATATCAGTTCAGTCATCCATTACCGTACTATCTAACTTTTAGCAGTAGGTTTTTGTCATGCCAAAACTAAATAGTTGTCTTTAAACTCTGATGTAGAAGAAGATTGGCTTTTTAAGAGTCGTTAGCTAGCAGGGACAGGGTCAGCCCTTGTGTCCAGGAGTTGGTGCAGCTTTGCACCTGTCTTTGAGTTTCTCTCATAAGGCTCGCCCTCTTCCTTGGTGCTTCTTTCGGTAGATGATGAATTACTAACCCTCGAGAGCAGGTTCACCGTGCTAAGTGGTCTTTGCTCATCCATGTCACTTAATGTGCTCCCTTCGGTGTGTCCTACTGATGAATTTTTCAGTTTCTCCTACATTTTTCATAATCAAGAACAAAATCTGTAATTTATAACTGGGAAAATAAAGTTATCTCGTGAAAGAAAAAGAATCGGATATATTGGCATACCATTAATGATGCGTTTTCCAGTCTCAATTTATCTGATCTCTCGGCGAGTTGATTTATTTTAGACTTAAGAGTTGCATTCTCAGCAGTCAATGATTCAACTTTAAGTGCTAGTTCTTCGGTTTCAGCCTAGAGATAGACAAACAACGAATTTCACTTATTTTGTAATAATGAATGCAACGGGAGTATTGGAATGATACGATCATAGCAGTAACTGAAGTGTCAGTACCTGCTTCCTCAATCTTGATCTTCTTGCAGATTCTCGATTTGATTGTTTTCTTTTCTCCCTCTTGAACTCTCGCTCATCCTTAAAGAAATTAGCAAAATATCGCAACAAGTCACAAAATGATCAAATTACATTACAAGCGAACTCAAATCAAGGTAAATTTTAAAAATCCAGATCAGAATCCCACACCTGTATCGAGCCTTCAGAAGGCAGCACTGCACAAGTATGTGGAACGCCAGTGGGACTTGTCTTAGCAGCACCACTCAAAACTCCATTTCTGAGCTCCAATCCTGTGGGCATGGGAGGTGAAACTACGGGTCCGGTTGGTTTTCCCGACACACCAGATGATCCATTGACATCGCCCGCAGGAAGGCAAGTGCTCTTTGTCTCACTTTTCAAATCACCTGATGATAAGAGAGTATTGGATTATGAGAAACAAAAAGAAAATATTTGTCAACAGCATCTAAGGCCATATTTCATGGCGGTTCTTAAAAAATTTAACAGGTTTCTATTGAAAAATTTCTTCACTAAATTTCAAAAAGCTCGAGTGCATTATTGCATTCAATGATGAAATTATTAAACAATATCACTGTCAGCATATATTAAGTGGTTGCATGAAAAAAAGTATATCAAAATGAACTGTTCCTCGCAGCAAACTAAGACACAATCACTCAATATTTGGTAGTGTCATGTCAAACACACGACAGGAACACATTTAATGAAAACTGAAATTTGTGAATTCACCTCCTCTAATACTAGTCAGCTTATACTCGTGAAGAACCAAATCTTACCAATGGTTGGTGTACAGTCACGGCTCCTTTTCATTGCCTGAAACAAGATAAGCGAGGCTCAGTATTATGATAGCATTATGATTACATTTTCGGTCATATTGCATATGAATATCATAGACAATCGCTGTCAAAATATGAAAGTCCTACCCCAGCTGTATTCCCCTCACTTCCATCACCGGAGCCTTCAGTCTCCTCACTGTTCAAATGATTAACAAAATCTGTCAGTGTAATCAACCCGCTAAAATGATACATGTGAACCATTGGACTCGGATATCTAATATATACAACTTTAGAATACAAGAGGTATTCCACTAAAAGTCACACCATTTATTGCCAGAAAATAGCAAAGCAGTAAACACAAGACTGAAGAATGAATAGTAAAGAGAGAGGTCTATAAAAGTGCAATTGCTGGTTGCGAACCTTGGAGACAACCTCTTCTCCCTACCCTCACCACCATCAGTATTACCATTAACATTGCTTATTGACATAGAGAGCCCGTCAAATCCTTTCAACTTCTTCATCAAACCTCTCTCTGTCTTTCCTGGAGATTTTGAAGGTGTTTCTACACTTGGGGGTGTTGCAGCCTACATTTTTGCACCACAATTACATCCAACATGAGCTTCTAAACTCCCACACCTTAAGGAACAGAATAACTTTAATCTTCCATCATCAATATAGAACTAATTTTAATTTATTGATATACATAATACCATTAGTATGCTTGTTGCATTGGTATAAACTGTTGTAAAAGATACACGGTGAAAAGGATACAATCGGAATCAGAGTTTTACTTACAGCAGCTAACGGTTGAACCCCAGGACCAGGAGCATGCACTCCCTAGTAGTTAAATAACAATTCCACATAAATATTAGTGAAGGTAATTTTACTTTCCAGTTGAAAATATAAACCACCTCTCAGGGGCAAAAAACTGATATTTCCCGCCAATCAATGGTTCAGACTTGAACTGAAAAATTGAGGAAGCTAATACTCACAATTGGGAGTGCTGGATGTGCATAAACTCCCCCATGAGGATAGACAGCATAAGGTGTTCCGTAAGGTGGCATCAAAGGCTGGAAGAACAAAAGGTCAGGATTTCATCCTGAACTTTGGTACTTGATTCATGACACAGTTTATGCAACTAACAAGGATGATCATATATCATGATTATGATTCCCCAGTCTTGCAAATTACCTGTGGAGGACCCCACATGTAGGGATGAGGGTTATGTCCAGATGCCAAAGCTGAGTTATAGTATTGCGGAAGCGCAACCCGGGGTCCATAATATGCCTGAAAGATGTTATAAAGGAGCTTAAAACAGTGATTGGGTAGCGAGAGTTAAAATACATGTTATTAAGAGAATCGAGAGAAAGTCTCATGCACAAGGTAGATAACCTGCATGGCTGCCCAATCAGGATATGAATGAACATTGGTTTGATCCTGTAATGCAAAAGGATCGACCAACATCAGAATACTGTATAATTCAACAGTAGTAGTTAATATCCAGTATTCAATATCTTAACATAAAACAAAAAAAGAAAACCCCAAAGAAGAAGAAATTTTATATCCAATTAGGATGAGAGGGAAACAATAAGATTGATCCAATTCTAAGTAATTCTTTCTATTCTCTCGACTTACCTGAGATGCAGGTGAAGATGATTTTTCAGACTTAGCAGGCTTCCGTTCTTCACTGTCGCTCATGGTCGAGCACCAAGTGTAAATCCTTGACGATGCTGGAGATTAAGTATGAAAATCCAAATTTTACTTGCTTCCTCAAATAAATCCAGTTGCCTGCATCAAGAGCAGCCATGTAAAAGTGACAACTATGGAACAGGTAAAAGCAAAGAAGAAACTGGAATACAGAAATCTGGGATTGACTAGTCAATATTGGATTTTGAATGATACATGAAGTTACTAAAACATCTTCCGAAATATCAGTGACTTTGGACTAGCGTAGTCTGCTTGCGAGTAACACAAGCTAAAGTAGCAGAGTCACCTACTCACCAATGGATAAACATATCCCAGCTCATCTTTACTCAAATTGATTTAAAATTTGGCTTATTCAGGTTTGCAAAACGAGGGAACAAGAAACCAACCTCAAGAAACAACTGTAACTTTAGTCATATTCCTATCATCCGGTAATGATGTTCATTATTGTCGTCCTTTAAACCATACAGAAATATCATACCATCCAGATTCAATAGATCCCTTAGCTAGAACTACCCAATTCAACAAGCTTGCAGCCAAGACTAATAACGTTGAACTCTTCCCACATAAATACACAAAAGAATTATAACAACTGGATGTCCAACATCACTTCTTAGGTTCGACAAAAATAATGAATAGTGAGATCAAAGCTAATTCCTGTTTGGTTTGCAGATTCCTCATATACCTTTTCTTCCTACCACCTTATGTTTGTTTTTTCGCTTCCCTCACAGATCACCGTTGAAGAAAATATTCTACTTGTCTCGAATTATTACGAAGATTAAGGGCATTAATGTCTTTACGCCAGGCCAGTGGATGACAAGAAAGTAATAGGCAAAAGTGGTATAGGCAATGCCATCCGGTTTCAAAAAAGCTTTAGCACATGGTTGACGGTCCTAAGAATTAAAAAAAAGTTGAAATACCAAATCCACCTTCACCGGGATAATGCCGAAGCCTAATGACAGAAATACCCTTAAAATATCAGTTAATCTAGCATTCCATGTTTGGATGCTTTCTAATGATCTCATCTTTACAGTTTCATTAGATTTCATAAGCTCCATCCATAACATCCCTACCAGAAACGGTAATGAAACTGGAACTCGTTTCATAAGTTCTGATCATTCATCTCGATGCTCTCAGAAGAAAAAGTTTCTCCAGAAACAAAAACTTAGCGACTTCCAAATGTACGAAAGACGCATCAGAGCACAAAAGGAATCTAGTAAATCAATCCAGATTTTAGAGTCCTGTCATCTCTGTTCAAATTCGTTTTGAAGTTTAGACAAAGCTTATAATTTCCATGCCCGGGACAAACAAAATTCACAACTTTCCATCTTTTTCTTCTCAACCAAACACAGCTTGAGAAAATAAAAAGTATATGTTTATATAATACATATGCAACGACTACTTGCTAAACAAAAACATAAAAGAGTAAAACAATACTCCAGATTGGGCATACCTCTTTCTCTTGGCCTTCAAAAGAAAAGGAAAATAACCGTAGACATCGAATACTTGGATGATTAAAGAAAGCATTCACCTACATTTTATTTGTATAAAAGAGAGAGCTTAGAAAATGATGATTAGTATTTCTTTTTCCACAGAGAGAGAAGGTTGGGAGATAGAAGAAGAAGAAGCAGCAGAAGGGGAACGCCGAGGCGACGTCCAGGTCATCAGACACGTGTCGTATAGGGAAAGGACATACGATACCGTATATACGGTGTGGTGGTGGTTGTTGAGCTGGCCATTTATTTTATTCCGAAGTCACTACATCATACACGTGTTGGGTGCTAACTGGATCTACGTTTCCGGGAATAGGGTCCGACCTAGTCCACGTGGCTTACGTGGTCTCTTTTAATTTTAAAATTTAAGTACAATGGATAGGCCCTTTGAAATCCGCAAATGGCCACCCGTCGGCCGCCTACTCGGGGTCTTCGTAACGTACACTAATGCAGTGTCTAATTCAATTAAAATTAATATAAAAAATAAACTAATTGAGATAAATCTTATTTTTCACTCTTGATTTGGGACCATTTGGGTCAGGAATCCGACATATTTAAATGGATAATTGTGTACGTATACGTATTATTTATATATTATACGTCCTTTTGATATCTTGAATACTACATGGTTAAACGAACACGATTACACCTTTCGTGGATCTCTTGATCTCTCCGCGACTTTACTCATACGGTATCCTTCCATGCATATGTTGTAAGTGTGAATGACCTCCGTCCACGTGGCAATCGAAGAACTCAATACAACTTTAACTGTAGGCTATCTCCTAGCCGTAGCCGTCCATTCTCAATCGATCAATGCAAGGTCAGTGATTCCCCCTTATCAGAGGCCCAATTTCAACTCCCACAATAGTTGTTTTAAACTCAAATAATCGAACGGCTAAAGTGCAATCTTTTTGGACGGATCAGATTAAGCCACGACTGAACTCTATGATAGGGAGGGGAGTGTGGTTGCCATTTGCCAACAAGGCTTGCAAAGTAAAAGGACAGCTAAACACGTACTAGGAGACGGTCCCCACCAGGTTTCGCGTATGACGGTGAAAATGTTGTCAGAACCCTGACGTGTCCCGTCAGGATGTTCTCATAACCACCGTGGACCCCGCAGGCAGTAGATATAGCGTAGCCACTAGCCAGCTCTCACATCACGTCCCCTGCAGTTTCGTGAGAAGTTCAATGGACCACGTGTCAATACCAATATCCCCACGTGGGGAACATTACATGGTTGTCTGTCATTGGTGAAGTCCTTCCTTTCATAGGATAACATTTTTATGCGGGCGATTGATATCAAACGTCCTTTATTGATATAGACACTGTACTATGTAAATTAAGGGATGGCAACTTAAATTAATGTAAAGATTTCGTGTACTTATAAGTCCCATTGTGGGAGGTCACCTTACAATAAAGTTGAACCGCATGGTTAGGTGGGTGAATTTGAGACGAAATAAGGATAAAAGCTAAAAGGGCAAGTGATCTTTGAAAGTATGCGTGTCCGTAACTCCTTATCCATCATCTCTTCTAAAAGCAAGCATGTGTTTCAGTGACTGGGCCTAGTGGGGTGTGACGTCAGTTTCAGACGCCACGTAGGAGAGACATCTCCACCGTTGATTAGTTGTCAGTATCGACGATGATGCGTGATTCGCGGCCAGCTTAAAAAAGCGACTTCCGAGTTGCGATTGCAGTGATCTGACGCGGCGACCAATATTTTCCCCGACAAGCTGACGTGGCTTGCAGTCACATAAATATGGTGGGTCCCAATTTATGTGGACTTGAACCAAATGTATAAGTTCGCCAACAGGATTGAATTGTCATGTTATCCCATTTGGATATTATTTTGTTGACGACAATGCCCCTTTGAGCCGTAATGTTTGAACTCGGTGTCCCTAAAAAGCTTTATGGCTGTCACACCTCAGGGGGGGTAGGTGAGGTGCAGGCGTGTAGCTAACGAGAAAACGAAATCAAACTGTTTCTTTTTTTTTAATTACATTATGTATTTCAGTTTTGTCGGATTAATTCTAAACCTTCGAGATCTCACTTCAAAAATTTTAGAGGATGTAAATCTGAAATTTCAAGATTTCTCAAGTTTTTACGTAGCCTGTACACTTCTGCGCACAAGGAGTCGTTACATACTTAATTAGTCAACTGCTGATTGATCGCTGGCCCCTTACTCAGCATCAGGTTCCCAGTAATCTCGAGTTCTCTAATAGCTTCAACTCCCACATTATCACTGGGAGCGAGACGTCCGTAATTTATCCAATCAAAAAGCTATGCTTAAGGGACTAGAAATCATCAATAGGACAAATTTTCTATTTCTCTTTTTTTAGTGTGACTCGAACTCAAGATCTCCTGTAAATGAGAGCCCTAAGTGAAGCGCTGAAATCTAACTGTTTCTTGTATTTCGTAATCGCACATTAAGCTAACGAGACCATACCCTTTGGGCCTTTGTTTTAGACTTGGATATTTTGTTACAAGTGAATGGATGTGATGTCACCCTTTAAGCCCATATATGTGATGTCACCCTGCGGTGTTTGAAACTGGAATCAGCCCTTTTTCGCTGAATACCAACTGATGGAATTTGAGATCACTCGAGGACGATGAATGCCACTCAAAAGTGTGAAATGAGATCGGCCGGGTTTGGACTTAAATTTAGGTTTCGTTTCTAGCTCATCCTTAAATGACTATCAAGAGTCGGTATACTATTAATCTTGATAGTTATTAATTCAACTAAACATTTAATTATCTATTAGGATCAACAAGACTTCAATCATGTAACGTTCTTATAAAATGTCTCTACACGTTTTATAGCCGTTACTAGTGTGGCAAGAGTGATTTTTTCCCTCCAATTTAATAATTATAGTAATATAGTGGAAAAGATAAACAAACATAATTCTAATTCAAGAATTGTAAGATAAAAAATTTCAAAAAGAGAATAAATTTTATTGATAGAAAGACTTATGTTAATTTCTCTTAAAATTTGTTTAAATAGGTTTATATAACTTAAATTTTTTCAAAACATTCTAGACAAAATAGAAATTTCTAATTCATCTTAATAATAATTATAGACAAAATAAGAAATGAATAAAAGATTTTTTGACTAAAATACGAAATAAAAACACATAACATAAAATAGGAAATTGTTCAAAATCTCATAAAGAAGGATAGTTGTTAAGAATCACGTGTTAGTCAATATCTCATTATGCTCAAACTAAAAAAACAAATATTAAATAAAAAATGACGCATTGATGAATATTCCAATTTATTCAAAAATTCAAATAACCCGTCATATACATCAAGCATAATCTCTTGTAAGTTGTCACGTTCCATATGTTTCAACACTCACATGAAAGGATTGGCTTAAAGGGTCATCTAAAATTCTCCTTAAATTTTTAGAAAAGGAAAGACGAATCTAGAAACTTCTAGAACCTTATGTAATCTTATGGAAGACTTTGGAAGCCTCTAGAAAGTGGTGGAATCTTATAAAAGCTTATGGAAGCTTGTCAAACATTACAGAACATTATGGAAGAATGTAGAATATTGTAAGTAAATACATGATGAATGTTGAAAAATATATAATATTCCATAGAATCAATATATGCCATTAGATCAAATAAATTATAACCATCCGTTTAGGGGATGGAAGACTATAAATAGCCTTGGAGGCTTCATTTGTAAGCATCCTACACCATGCACCTTACATCCTACATTCTGCATTCTACATCTAATATTTAAGAAGAAACTTTCTTTACAAGCATTTTCCAAACTCTCCTATAGTCTCTTGAGTTATTTTTTAATTGTGCTAGTCTTATGCCTAGCATTTTCAAGTAAGGATGATTTGGTAGAGTATGATTGTAACACCCCATTCCCAACTGACATATGCACATGTGTCCATCAGATACATGTGTACATGCCTGTCAGAAATGACATGTTAACTATCTCCTCTTCATTGTACATAACATGGCATCATACACTAAATCATCAATCACA
>JAOTJB010000009.1:25128027-25142985 GCA_027123815.1 Erythroxylum minutifolium
GTTTAAATTTTTTAAAATTATTGAAAAATAACTTTTTTAGTTTTCAATAATTTTAAAAAATTTAAACTATAAAAAATTTGTATCTTTTACCTTATATTTAATAACTATTAAATTATTATATTCATAATATATATTTAAATAAATATTATGTATATAATGTCTAATCAATTATATATACAACATCTAATTGAAATCTTGGTGGGATGCGAGATATGAGAAATTATATATATATAATGTATATTAAATAAATACTTGAACATATATAATATCTCATAAATTACGTACGAATAAACTAAAACCACAAAAACATGTTTGTTAAACGCAGGAAGCGCTAAAATGAATACATTTGGAGGAATATATGGAAGAGATATGTCTTATATACTAAAAAGGTCCTTTTCAATCTCATGGAGCAGGCGCTCTCTTACATTGTAATCCCCCTAACATAACTGCGAATGTCTTGTCGTACGTTGTAATACAGGTGGACGAGGAGACCAAAGCCGTCAGTAGATTCGTCAACATCAGAAAATGAGGAGGGACACTGGACCGGTAACTCATTGAGCCCAAAATTAATCCGGCCCACATCTCTTGCCAAATAGACGCTGTACAAAACTTAGGTCTCTCCCAGCCCATTATGTAGTGACTAGTGAGAGGTAGAGAACGTCTCAAACGTGGATTGCAGATAGGGGAATGAACCAATCAGGAAGATTGCCTCCTCCACGTGTCACCATCACAACCAATGTCTTAAACTCAGTACACAAAAGGATAAATTTTGAAAAATAAAGTATGAAAAAAATACTCCGAAAAGCTCAGCAGAGAAGAATATTTCGGAGTAAGTATTCCCAAGTCAAAGGCGAAGTTAAGAGATTCAAAGCGTCTGGGCAGCCACTCACTGAAATCCAATGGCAGCGACGGTGTATGCGGCGGCGACATCCTCCTCAGTCACGGCGTTGTCGCCACGTGTCCCCACCTCCACCGCAACTGTTCGCTGCTCTGCGTTACCTTATCTACGACCTCGCTTGCACAGCCACTCGTTTCCATCTTCTATCAAGCAAGTCTCAGGTAGTCTTCCATGTTCCTACATTATTGTAATCTGAGTTTTAGGAAACATGAACAAGAAAAACAAACCTGGAAATCTCAGTTTTGTCAAAGACGAACAAGATCAGCGTTTGTGTGCGTGTGTGTGTGTGTTTTTGTTTTGTGAAGGTCTGGTTAACTAATATTTTTGTGTACTTATATGTTGTTTTAGCCTTTAAGAAGTGCTTTAGAAGACATTGTCTTTGTTTGGATGTAAGGAAAAATTTAAGTTCTTGTTATGGTAATGTTGAGAGTTAACAGACAATGGACATAGAAACAAGATACTATTCTGTCTGATTCACCTCTGTGATCATATTGCCATTTATTATCATTATCTTGGAGATAATTTGACATTTACCCTTTCAATGTGCGGCATTGAAGCTCTAACTTGTTTGACCATTGCTTTTGTGAATTGAGCTTAAATACTTGAATTGTTTCTTTACATTTCGTGCAGATGCCCGAAGATCTTCTTCTTTCTTGATCAGAGCCACAGAAGAGTCTAGTCCTGTTGATGCCAGTGAGCTTTTCACAGACCTTAAGGAAAAGGTATGAACCTAAGCATCTCGGTAGCTTCCCATACTTTGTAATATCCTTACCCTTTACCTCTAAATACGAAATTATGAATCTAAATTGGCTTCATTTATCAAAATCCAGTGGGATGCAGTTGAGAACAAATCCACTGTCATTCTGTATGGAGGTGGTGCAATAGTTGCTGTTTGGTTATCGTCAATTGTTGTTAGCGCAATCAACTCTGTACCTCTGGTAGGTGATAAGTTCCAACTAAATACGAGTCAGATAAATGCTTTACCTGTTCTTAATTCAATTGTGCTTATTTATATCTGTCTCCAGCTTCCAAAGATCATGGAGTTGGTTGGCCTTGGTTACACTGGTTGGTTTGTCTACAGATACCTTCTCTTCAAGGTAAGAAACTCATTTGATCAACTCTCAAGTCCTGGTCTCCAATACTGAATTTGTGATGCTTGAATATATCATACTTGATCAGTCCAAAGTGAACCAAAAGAGATGAAAATAGCATACGTAGAAAAAGCACTTCATTCCACTTTTGATTTCTGGAGATTGGAAGTTATAGAGTACTGCATAAAGCTCAACATTCCACTTTTGATTTCTGGAGATTGGAAGTTATAGAGTACTGCATAAAGCTCAACATCTAAAAACATATAGAACTTTGAGATTGACCTATAGATATCTAGGCTGTATTTAGCAGAAATTGAAGATAAGAATCAGACTTTTTGGGTGGTTTTGTGATATCTGACAAAATATATCACTAATAAATTGTGTAATCCCTCTTTCAGTCAAGCAGAAAAGAGCTTGCCTCAGATATTGAAGCTCTAAAGAAAAAGATAGCTGGAACCGAATAGACCTACAATGGTTGGTAGGCAAATTTGTCCTGAATCTTCACTTGTTTTGTTTTGGGATTCTACATCCATTGTGTAATGACATATTCCTATTCTCTGTTGAAAGTTAGAACTCTGCTCCGTTTTGGTAATTGTATCCCCCATATATAATAGCCATGTACCACTTCCTAATCTTGTTCTACCCACTGCAGTATTGTTCAGCGATCTACGTGCATTCTCAAGATGAATAAACTGCAATTTTTAAAAATATTTTCTTTTCCAAAATAATTGAATAATCTACAGTAGATATTGTATAAACCGGAAAATACACATGATATATTGTATAAACCGGAAAATACACATGATAATCTAAAATTTATATAATTCAAATAAATTACTTAAACGAACTAATAATTTAAAGTTAAATAACAAGTTCTATTTAAATGACATTCACAAGCTTCAATTTCTAATCAATCATCCTTTAGGATGAAGTAAATTGCAATGGTCTTCCTTAAGCATTAGTGGAAGTTCTCAACCATTAGCATTTCTTTCTTAAACCAGTGCCGTCTTAGCAAGGTTACGAAAGGCAGTACAGAGAAATAGCAGAACTAAATAGGTACATTTGTGTAAAACGTATACACATAGATGCAGTCCAACGGCATATGCTGGATGGTTCTGAAATTACAATTTAAGGGCCAGCCAGTAAAACAAGCCCATACAACGTTCCAAGGCTGTGGTTCCACATGTACATTCCCCTAAACATTTCCAAGCATAGTTCAGGCCGAAACAGGTAAGGTACATTTCAGTAGTAGGTCAGTGGAGGGCGCTCCCTTATTACAGTACATACGTGATTAGACTTGAATGGAAAGCCAAAAAGCGTAGAAATCTACCCTCGGGAACTTGCTTCGAAGAGTGTCAATGCCTAATGGTGAGGTCAGGTCGAATGGTGAGCTCGGCTCTAAGATGCAGGACCCCATTTATAAAATAGGGACTGTCCTCAGCCGTGAATGCAGTCCAATGCATGGCGAACAAGTTTCTATAGCCAACTGCTTTGCCCCCAGTGAACGTGTAGTTGCCTTTATATTTACTAATAAATTCTTCTGTTGGCTTCGACCTTGCTGCAAATTCATAGTCCACTGCAAAACTCACTGAACCTTTTTCCTGCATCCCCAAAAACAATCCAAAACAATGGAAAGAGCTCTGCTGGTCCATGTTGCAATGTGCTGACAAGAAGAACCCTTGCCCGCCCAGGTGGAATGCTTGAGAATACACCCGTCCACATGGAAACAGATTTGCGCACTCATCCCGCTTCAAGTCCAGGTACACAACACACTGCTGCCTTGGTAATTCAAATTCTACCACTTTTACAGGCCTATACTTATAAGCACGCTCCACAAAATGGCGATTCAAGGCTGCAGACTCCTCCGCTGCCAGGGTTCGTTGTCTGTGTGGAGCCTCGGCCTTGAAAAACAAAGCCTCAAGCACAAGTTTAGATGCAACATCATGATCAAAATCGCTACAAGTTAACACCTTCTTGAGCTTGCGACAAGTCATGTAGGGAAAACGAATGAAACGAGCTAGGCGTGAACCCAGGACTTCACGTCGTTCCTCGAGCCTTGGGTACTGACATCGAGCCCATTTTAAAACAAAGTCATATACAGCATCTTCGGAGGCAACTTGCAGGTCATCGCTGGATAATATTGCCTCAATTCCAGCTAAAGGCAATGCCATCACCTCTTCTTGGGACCTGATCATTAGTAACAACAAAAAAATGAGCATCTCCAAAAGAATTTCAGTCATCGAATTCAAGTGCAAGTTCAGCTGAAGATTCTTTTATCTTCTCAAATGTCATTAGCATCATCGTCCTTTATAACAATAAAGAACCAGTCCAAATTACTCATTATAAGCCCTTGACAAGGACTGCTAGGCATTACATGATGATGATGAGATGAACGAATTCTGGCACCACTGCATTGACCAATGAGAAAGATTTAACCAAAGAAAAATGGAAATCAAAAGGCACTTACTTGGTCATGTCCTTATAACGGGCTGCAAGATACTGCTTAGCAGCATCAGTCAATGGCTGAACTGCTTCAGCCATTAACACACTGGAAGGAAGCTCCAGATAAAGTAAAGCAGACTCTGGTGTCATAGGCATGTTCCGCAATAATCTGCTGCAATACCTCATGCATGAAGCGACCTCAAACTTGTCAGCAGCCATTAGTACATCAAGCAATCCAGTAGCTGTTGTAGTTGACAAGGTATTGCTGTACATGAAATTCAGAAGCTCCATGAGGGCGGCTTCCTCTGCTCCAGGACAAGATAACATTAAACATAGTGAGAAATTTTTAATCTCAATATTCAGTCTGATCTTTATATCAGAACTGGAAAGCCCATTTTGGAATAATTTTTTGGAACATGGAGGATTTGTATGATGATCTTAATGATATACAGGTCTAATGAGGGCCAAAGCTAAAAAATAGACAAAGAAGAAAACCACAGTAAATTATCAAAAACCATTATTGTTCCATAAATAACAGGTTTCCCAATATTAACTACTAAGACAATTAAAGTGCAGATTTCTGTATGGACAGATGAATAATAATATCTGTAATTAAAATGTTGCATACCATTTGCATTAATTCTAAGTGTAACATGTCGTTGCTCCGACTCTCTCATCCCATTTGAGAATAGCTATACAAATGCAATAAAGGAGTCAATCAGTAATTTTCTTACTGGAAAGATCTAATGACTTTGCTTATGAGTCGAAAAAAGGATACAAATCAGTTCTGACCTTATAGAAAAATGGACTTTTGGCAGCTAAAATAGGAGAGCTAATGTGTAATGTTACAACTCTGACAACTGCAGAACAGTCCACGTTCCATTTTGGCTCATTGCCATCTGCAGCTTCATCACCTGTCGGGGTGCCCAAAATAAAATAAAATTAGCCAATCTAAAAGCTCTGCGTAGTTTGAAGAACAAACAGCGAATCAATGATGGAATTCCTTTAGAACAAAATTAAAATGGTTCTCAGAGATGACGAGACTATGATACATAAGAGGTAACTGTTGTCTTATAAAATTCACCAGGGTAAAAAAGAAAGGGTTCAAACTAAAGAACTTAATTTGCTCCCCCCACAACCTCCAGTATGCCTTTTTGTGTCCCTTCAAGATGAAAGCATTATGAATTCACGATGACTTCCTAGGTTTCTATCTGAGTGTCTTGATAATAGCGTTCCAACTTATGTCCCTATCATGAATGTAGGATATTATATAGAAGCTCCAAATGTAGGCCACAACAAAACTTGTCTGAAGATTTATGCGCGTCAAAGTTTTAAATGAATAACTAGGTTAAAGAACTCAGGGTACCTGAAGGTAACTCTTCTATCATTGCCTCTGATTCCTCATCTAGAGTCTCACTACCAACACAGTCATCCATATCAGGTTGGTTGCACGTTAAGATCTGCTCCTCTGCACCTATAGACAGATCTGCTGCAGGTGAACCCCATTACAAACATTCATTAACATCATAAAAGCCATGAAGCAGGCGCTAGGTAAGTAATAATGATGGGAAGAAAAACCAAACCTACAAGCAGGAAGGAAAACAAACACATGGCAGTGCTGATATATATTACACAACAAATACCACAAGATATAGAGGAAATTAAGATGCATATATGCATTTCTTGCAAAAAAGGAAAAGGCATTCCTTTCTCAGTACAATGGCTTCAAAATTCCAAAAACTGGGATAGATCTCCGAAATAATTAATTAACCATCCGATCCATCTGCCACTATGAGACAGGAAAGGAAGTTAAACAATTTCCATTAAAAAACAATTCAAGTTCAATCAACATATAACCCTATTTTCTGGACATTTCGGTCTCTGAAATTTTATATTACGTTGTCAAACTACATTACAAGAACTCTTCTTTACATCCCCATTTCATGCCCTAAATTTATTATGTCCCAAAGAGTGAGCTAGAAATTATTGAAAAACCGACAAAGTAAGAAAATTTCCAAAATTTGTGAAGAAAAACACTAAAAAGATATAACGTTGAGAAGGGAACACAAACCATTATCCTTCTTGATATCCTCTCTCCGCCGCTTACGGTGGCGAGCCCAGTCAGCGATGCTAGTGCACCCATCGCCGTCGAGTCTGTCATCGGCCGACCCACCCATAATCTCAATTTGAAGAAGCCGGTCGGAGAAATTACTATCATTAAAAGCGAACCTAAAATCCCCATCCGAAGCAGAGCCCGCACGCGAATCATCAGATTCCATCTCCGTTCTCGGGTCGAACAGATCCGTATTCGAATTTCTCATGGATCCCCTCTCTCCCTCGCTTTCACTGCAAAACAAGAACAAAAGTGAACAAACAGAATTGAAAGAAGAGAAAGCGAAACCCTAACATTTGCAAAGTGGGCGAGCTGACCTGGCGACTACCCAACACGCGACAGAGAGGGAGCGTGGAGATCTTGGGGTCGAGCAATTTAGATCCTATCCTGGGAGCCGCGTTCTGAGAGTTGGGAGCTCCGAGAACACGGTGATTAAATAAAACTTCTTAAAGAACAGAACAGAACGTAACAGAAGTAGTTTGATTTGTCCGAATTGATTGTTACACAACAAAGTCAGCTGCGGTTGTGGACTAGGACTTTGCGTTTTATGTTCTAATTATCAACGTATTTTAGTGGTTGCTGTTTAATTTCTTGTTCTCAAACTTTATTAGCTTACCTGTCTGTCTTTAGGTTTGGTTGGTATCTGGCATGAATCGACTTGAAGTTGCATTAACCGAACAGTTCGTAATTTTTTAGTCTTTTCTTAAAATTAAAATTTAAATAATATTACTTTTTAATAACCAAAAATTCAATTTTAATTTTAAATTAATTAATTAATCAAAACGATTATAGAATATAGATCCAATCATATGGGAAAAGCAAACGGTAGGTCAAATACTTTGGCCAAAGACTCAATTTTTCATAAGTGAAAAAGGAATTCAATGATCAATTCCTCTAATCTCGGCCACAATTGTTCTGTCAATCATTTTCTTGAGACTTACGTGATGTTGAAAATTGAAGTTAAAAATTTTAATTTATATTAGAATATTATAAAATCGCATACAATAACATTAAATAAAATTTAAAATAAAAACGAACAAAAAGATTATTTTATTTTTAAAAAATTAAAATTTAATTAAAAATAAACTATTAAATAAAATTAATCAATTATTATTAGGTGAACTAATAACAAATTGGTATTAGAAGTTCTTCGAGGAGTGCAAGTCGCAATACCAAGAAACTCACCCAAAAGACTTTTGGTTGAGATTAGTTGAAAATAAGCTAAACAAAGATTTTTTAAGTACGATTTGTTAGGAAAAAAGAGGAGAGCATGTTAAATCCATTGACATTTGATTTCAATCATTCATTTAACTATCAATTATTAGTACGTCAAATAATTTTTAGAATATATATTTTACGAGTTATTATATAAATAACTAATTATAAAATTTATTATTATAAATATATATAATTAATAAATAATTTTATTTAATATTCAATTATTACGAGTTCTTAATAAATGTAAATTATTCGTACCAAAATTTTAAATTTCAAACTATGAATTATACCAAAATTATAAATAAAGACAATTATAAATAATAAAATTGTAATTACAAATTATACAACCATAATTTCAACCAATTACATTATAGAGTGATATACAAATTAACCTGATATTGCAATTATGATTAGAATTCATAATTTTAAATTTTTTTATTTGTTAAAACTCATTATTAGTTTGTATTAAGAAAATTATTAATTACATATAATAATTTGTAAACTATATGCTCTTGATTAAATCACTTAACTTGCAATCTTATCTTTGAATACATATTAGGTAAATCACTAAATTAATACAGTAAGTTATGTAATTGAGTAAACTATTTAACGTCTTTGTCTTGTGTGTCTACCACCACTGACGGAGTCAACCATGAAACAAGGGCTTCAAAGTCTTGGGGTAAGTCTCAAGAGTTGATCAGGTCTCAAGCTTTTCAGGTCCTCCCTCGCCGAATAGAACACGTTTTCAGGCAATTTGAAACTTTGAATTGATTCAAAATTTCCAAAGTCGACGTAGAAATCTTGTCCATCCCATAAAATATGAAACATACTAAGTTGTTGTTCAATGAAGTTAACCTCACGTCGCCTACAGTTTCTGACCAACCAGACGCATGACTTGCGGTTCCCGATCAACTCGTCAAAACCTGGACCAACAAAACAAAGGAAAAACAAAAAAGGAATCACATCAATATTTTTCAGTTTTGAACGTAACCGAAGTCTCTGCAATTAGAAGAAAGTAAGTTAATAGAAAACACAAGTTCGGAGCTCCCTTCAGTCCAATAAAGGACAGGAGAAGGTAAACAAAGTCTCCTCGTTCATGCAAACCCTTGAACTGCGACACTAAAACGATTGCTGAACACATGCATGCAGTTCAGAGGCATCCATGAATCAGCAGACATGTACTTGCCTTCTCTTCTCCCCTTAGATTGGACCAAAGGAAGCACCAGTCCACGTTTACTTAAGGAATGAACTGTATAGTTTTGATGACTTCGAAGTTTAGCGTGAATGGCTGGAGATGGAAGAGCAAGATGCTTGGAAAGTTGGTGGCTGTAATGGGGCTTTTATAATGGGAGCAAAAGAGCTTGGTCTGGCTGGTGAAAGTCATGGGACTACAAATGGCAAGAATCTCATGTAAAATAAAAGACATTAATGGGGAGATTGTGAAGATCTGTTGAGAGAAGAGACAGATTTTGTGTTAAAAGGAATAGAAAGCAAAATCTGAAAGTCTGAAAAAAAAGGGTCTTGGCATATGGCAACAGTAGCATTTGTACGTTTAGTTCTTCATGGGAAATCCAGGAGAGATTCTCAAGAGCCATCCAAATGACATAAGATTAACACAGACAATTCCTTTTCAAGTGTGATATTTGTTGATTTAATGCTGAGATCTCTCAAGTACATTATAATAACACAATTATTAATTTGTTTTATTTAGTGTATATTAAATAAACTTTTATAAATATATAATGGCCTCATTAATTATTTTTTTAAAAATAGATCACTTATATTAATAGACCACTTACTATAATAATTTTTTTTTTACTAAAGTAGACTTAAGACACAACCAAAAAGGTTCCATGGTCTTCAATTTTGAGAAAGCAAACTTCACAAACTTTTATTTTGATAAGTGTTGTTGGTAAAAACCGATAATTTTATTAATTAATAAGTTCTTATAAATTAAAACAAATTGATTAATTTTTATTTAATAATTTTTTTCAATTAATTTTTAAATTCTTTAATAGGTAAGAACAATCTCGTTCAAATATATTTCAAATTCTTAAATTCTATTAAATCTTTAGGATTAATTTATTAATTAATTTATCAAATTTTATCAATAAATAAGTTCTTATAAACTAAAAAAGATCGATTAATTTTTATTTAACAATATCTTTTTTCAATTAAACGTTAAATTCTTCGATGGATAAGAACAAACTCTTTCAAATCATATTTTAAATTCTTAAATTTTATTCAATAATTTTATAATTGTCTAATATCGACTTAACCTTTTAAATTTTAAACTTCTTTTCTTATCGGTTCAACTTCTAGTATGGTTTTTAAAACATTGATCACTAAGTTTTTGTAATAATTACATAATAATATTGAATCTCTATTTTACCAAAAATAAAAGAGAAAGGTACAAGTATTCTAATGTGTTTCTTACGGTTGTCCAGAGTATCAATACCTAAAAATTGTTACAGGTTTATTTTCGAAGGAAAGAACGAAATTCCCAAACAAAAAGAATCCCTCAAAAAGAAGTGTCCATAATGATTTGATTATATTAAATTTGATGATGTATTAGCAGAATATTTCGACCATTCTTTTGGAAAAAAAGATTCGAGAACGACAACTATGGAATCGCCAATAAGATTAAGAAGGTTATTATACAGGCTTTAGCATGGAACAAAATCAACCATGATTTGACATGGATTCCTCTCCAGGGAGTCCTCCAACACTTGCATTTTCCAGAAATTTAACTTTTCAGAATCAGAACTTGGAACGCATCTGATTCAATCTAAGAATTTTAAATTAATCTCATGAAATTATATATATATATATGATTGAGTTACCAAAGAAACATACACACACATATATATATATGATTGGTAACTCAATCATATCAGCAAGAAATGCTACACAACCTACCTCTGATCAAAAGTTTGATGCTCCCAATCTCTTTTGTTTTGATATTACCAAACTTGAAGTTATTATTTTTCAAATAAACATAAAATATTTGAAAATAAAAAATAAGATCTAAAGGACACACATATTTTAGGAACATTAACTTTAGTTTTATTTAAATATTCTAATATAAAAGAGTCTTATTGTAATATTTTATCTCTATGTTTCGATTCAATAAAATATTTTTATCAATTTTTATCGATTGTAACACACTTAAAATAAATTATTTATAAATATGTTTGTTTTATTTGAATTCCCATCTAATTACTAATAAAAATATAAAAATTTAAAAACTAAATAGTATGCTTTAAGTCCACAACAGAAACGACATTTGGCTAAAAAAAAACCTTCACCAAATTCCCGTAGCTAAAAACTATGAGCGATATTTTTCGTCAATTCTTGCTAATAATTTTTGCCTAAGCTTTATTTTTGTAACGAAAAACTATTAGATTATGCTTAGTTTTTATAGAAAAAAATCCATAAAAAAGAAGAATAAACATGTCTATGTAGATTCAAATAAGAGTAAATGTGTCCACTTGAATTATTCAATTTTCTATTAATAAAAAGTGATGCGAAGCATTAAAATAAAAGACTAATAAAAATCTTTTTTGTCAGAGTGATTAAGTAAGAAAATTCTTAAAACTAAATGACCAAAAATACGATTATCTCTAATTCATAAATTATATTTGTTTGGTAATCCACTTAATTTATTAAGAAATAAATTCGATTGAATTGTAGTTAAGGCAGGTTGAACCACTTATTACTAACATTTTGTTCCCGAAGTTATGCCAAACTCACCAACTTACATTTTCTGTACTTCAACAATCCTTCTTTTTTTTTTAAATTAAAAAATTAGATTGATAGATAAGAGAAGAAGAACAACTTTAGGAGAAATATAGTATTCTCCTTACTCTCTTACAATAAAAACAACAACACAACACAAAATATAAACTAAACCAATCAGGACATGGACAAAGGACACCATAACTTATCAAAGGCAAGTTGATTGTAAAAGAGGTAAAGACTCCTCTCATTTGTACCTCTAAGATGCTAATGCTTCCAATTTAGGGCTAAGAGAACGGAGGTAATCCATATATAAGCATCTCAGCTTAAAGACATCATTTATACTCCGTCTTCATAAAAGTTGTTTAATCCCCTATCGTTAATATTTGAGATTTTTCTTTCACTTCCTAGTTGATTTTCGTTTTGCAGTTTTTACCTACACACAAAAATCTCCTGAAATGTCAGGGATTCGATCTGTAATTAATGGAGAATCACAATCTTATGCTGTCAAATCTAGACTGCTTTCTCGAGAGAAATCAAATGATATTCCTAATCCTCCTACTTATTACTCCGCAATCACTAAAATTTATTATTATTATCTGTTCTTTATTCTCTAGCCTAGCCACAAAATTCTCCGCGATTGTTGGTACTTCGACAATCTTGCCGTTGACAGATATGTTAAAGTGTGATAAGCTCACTTATACGACACTTTGTTAAAAAAAAAAGTATTCCAAAATGATTGTACTAATTGGGACTGTTTGTACTAATCGATGGGAATCCCATTGTGTCTTGGAATTAAAGCATTCTTGTGTCCAATTATTGCCTGTGACGACGTACCCACCACAAAATTATTGTAGTTTTCATACGGAATAAAGTGGATTACATACTAGAAAATGAGACATAATTAGCTAATGAAGAATAAAGCGATTTACTTATTTATGACATACAAAATCGGTTCATCGAATAAAATTGATTACACAATTACATAATCACATATATTAAACAATTCTATATATTCACTTTATAGAAAGTAATTAACAACCACTTGGAAAATGTCACTATGTCGTCATTAACGAATAAATACTTGCCCAATCAAGGCAAATCATAGAGTTAGTAAAAAAAATAAAAAAAGAAGATGGTATCTCTTATATGCTCATTATCATCAATATTAAATTATTTGCCACTTTTTCAATATTGAATTGACTAATGTCTCTTAGTAATGGACATATTGATTTAAACCAAGTGTACAATGAGAAATGAGTAATATATCGCAATTGCAATTCACAAACAACTAAAATTTCCTCCTAATCATAGGTTAGATAATTCCATTGGTGGTATTAATTATCATAGGTTAATTGGTTGAATAATTTAATAACTAGGTTTAAACATTTTGATGTATAACAAAAGTTATAAACTTTTAGAAGAAAATATTTCATGAATTTTAATTTTAAAGTTAAATATATGAAGAATTATGAGAACAAGAGAGGATTTTAATTTTAATTTTTCCAAGAATTTTAATAATTTAATTAATTAACTATTTATCACCACAATTTAGAATCAATTATTAAAAACATATATATATAGAGAATAGAAATTATATAAGAAATTTTTAAAATGGTCATGAAATTTTTTTATTTTACCAATTTTAGCTATTCAAACTTTCATTAACAATTGCATTAATCGGATTATAATAACATAATTTCATGTATTTTCGAATTAACTTAAATTCGTGAATACATCTGTTTTACGTGACACGAGTTTGTAAAATAATTACAATTTTTAAAATACCTTTAATAGTAAGATGGAAGTTGATATACTTAGAATGTAAATCACAAACCACGAATAATTAAGGGAGGATAATATATATTTAACATAAATGGGGCCGCTGATAAGAAAATATCTGTATTATTGTCCATCTGTGCAGTTTCAGAATTACAAGCATGATTAGCCAATTTGGCATTTTATGTGCAGGAATATTACACGGCATGATTAAAGCATCTTTGTTCTAGGTTTGACTTTGATTGCTTCATGTCATGTCGTCGGATCTTCTAACACTCAAATGGTAGAAGTCATAGCCACAAGTCCGACACTGATAAGCACATCTGCGTAAGATAGCACTTGATCCAATCCAGGAATGGAGTTCTTTGACTTGGTTCCGTATAAGTAATCTGCAAAAGCCAATTGAGAGAGATGAGTAATTATAATGATCGAGAAGATAAGTAAGTACTTACCAAGTAGTCTTAAGGAGAGACCATGGCATGCCAATAACGTAGAGAACAATAGGAAAAGAGAAAGAGAGATTAGTGACTAAAAAAGAAAGTGAATAAAGAAATTGTTAGAAAGACCATAGAGCTCCCTTCACTCCAATACCAAAAAGATGAAGGTAACTAGGTCTCCAAGCTCATGCAAACCCTTAGCCTGCGCACTAAATTTCATCATTGTTTCTGATAATCCTGCGCACCTATGGGTATTCATGAGCTAGCAGCCATAGATTTACCTTCACACTCTCCTTTTCAGAGTCGGAGAGAAGGGAGCCGCATTTTGTCTCACCAAAAACTCCCATATCCCTACTCGAATTATAAGCAAAAAAAAGCTAGAATGTTGGAGAAAAGAAAAACTATGGATTGCTTGCAAGGCTTTTCACAAGAATGGTTTCTTATATAGGCAAGGACACAGTCTCAACGTTTGATCTGTAAAGGGATCTCATTTTTCAATCAAGTGCTAATTGGAATCTTTTCTTTTGCTTTGCATCAACCCGGTTATTAGTGGATGCTGGGGTATATGCGTTTGAATTCGTTCTTATTGTCTCAATAGGGTAAGCATTTGCAGGGTCCCAGTTTGTGATTATCTGAGAATGAAACCTCAACCATTTGATTGGCGATTATTTCTTTGAACAATGACTAGTTTACAAAACCATTGAGTGGAATTGATGTCACTCGATTGCTTTCTACTTTCTCTAGCTATTGGTATGCTTAGGTCTGATTAATTAGGGTTCAAGAACTTTCACTTTCTTTTGTGGACCGATTGATAAGACATAAAGCTACTATACACTACATTAGAAAAATTAGTTGACAATCTTAGCAATGCTGCCGGCTTTTTCGTAAGAAAAATTAAGAATTCGTATCCATGTAAGAACGCTATCCCAGTGAGCCACCAACTTCTACTACAACAAACAGGTTCTTTCGCGACGGAAATAAACGTTGCTAAAAAAAGAGAAATCGTCACAAATATTAATTTGCGGCAATTTTATGTTGTCGTCCAAATTATTGTTGAATTCCGGTAGTAAAACAAGATCTGCGACATTTTGCATAATTTGTTGCTAAAACTTGTTCGCAACAAAAATAATTTGTCGGTAAAAGTTATTATCGACGATAAGGAGGCTAGGTCTCCAGCCAAGTCAAGGAGACTCGCTGCTTATTTACATACAAATCAATTGCAAACAAAACCCGAATCAGTTG
>JAOTJB010000009.1:25177452-25191052 GCA_027123815.1 Erythroxylum minutifolium
CTATAATAAATCCCTACCATCTCCCCTAACTATACCAAACTTATATAAACTACCACTCCTAATCAATATAGCAACGACTCTTCTAGATCCCCCTGCATTAGTAGACCACGAAAGACTTGCTCCCCATTTAACAGATTGACTTAATGTTCCAATGATTTTGATTAGTATTGATTCGAGAAATCTTGAGCTAAAGTAATGATACTTTGAAAATATTTTTCAAATGTCATAACTATAATATTAATTTCATACTCTATGTCTAATCAGAACACTATGTAATGAAAAAATTGAATTACATGAAAAAATATACATGTGATATTATTAGAGAACAAATACTTGCAAGACTACAGTGATAAAATAAACCTATTTTAGAAAGTGATTTGAATGAAACTATAGAAAAAAAATCAAACTTGATAATAAGTTACGAATTCATATTTTTACTTTATTATGTTCCATTCATTAATCATGTTATGTAATTTAAAATAATCTTGACTTTTGAAAATCAAGGGAAATAATATGAATTCAACTTTAATGGTCCGAACTAAGTGAAATTGGACAAGATGCAAGCTAGTTAATGTTACTAATATATGCATCATACTATAATCCAAAATTTGACTGAAAAAATTGCAGTACGGTCGTAGGGTAAATTACATCGCAAGGGAAGATCCAGGTTACTACTAAATTATTGAAGTACTTGACAAGAAGCTAGTTTGTAACTTGCCCATTAACCTAAAGAGGACCTTTAGAAGCTCTTGAACGAGATTTTTGACTCTCCAATCTTGCCTCCATAAGTTTTGCTTCCAAAGTATTTTCCTTCAAGCCCTTCGGCAATTTCACAGAAGATTCAGTTGTTTCAAATTCTGGAGAGCCCAACTTCGACATCCACTGCTGCACCGGACTGGCATGTCCTGGAAAAACAGGCTGAACACAAACATCTTCCTGCAAAGCACCCTCAGGATGAATTTTATCACCTTCAGATGACACTGAATGATTTCTGACAAGGTTATCAAAGACATGATTCGAGTGGAATCGACAAGTCCCGACCAGTTTAGATTTTTTATCATGTAGACCCTCTTCAGCAATATCTGATGTTCCTGCATTCCTTATTCCAGCAACTTGGTTTACTCCCAGAATTTGTGGCCTTGTCTTGTCAGGAAACTTACCATTTACCCTTGATCCAGTTGTTACGTTCCTGGAATTTGAATTCACTATTTCTTCAAGGTGGCTTTCTCCATATCGTTTAGAGCTGCTTTTGTTTTGTTTCATGCCTCCGCCATTGTTTAGCTCAAAGCAACGAGAACCACTGTCAGAAGATAATTCTTCATCAGCTGCATCTTGAGGCGCACTTCTAGCCTCATTTAGTGGAAAAGATTCCCGCCGTGAGCAATTGATTATTCCCTCATTTGCGGACAAACTATTGTCCTTTGCCACTTCAGCAGAATGTCTAGCTTGAAGAAAGGATTTTATATCCAGACTTAACTTCTCAACAACTGTATTCTTGCCTGAAAGATCATTTTGAGCTCCTGTAATTTTCATTTGCATCCGTTCATCGAGCCATGCCTCTGAAATATGGAGAACCAACCGATCAGGTTTTTCCCTACCAACAGGTTCCTTGTCATGGTTGTGATTTAGTAAACGCAACTCTTGCTCGTATTCTCTTACCCCTTTAGCAAATTCATCACACAAACTTTCCAACAAAATGCGTGCCTTCCTTTCTCTCTCTAGATCTTTCGAAGCACTGGAGAAAGAAGATTTCAACTGAGAAAGCTCTAGTGCTAGTTTCCGATGCAGACTCTCCCAGTGCTTCCTCAACTTACTCTCACTTTCTACCTCTGCTTCCATTGACTGAATTGCAGCTTTCACATGATCTTTCACCTTGTTCTTCCTAAAAGCTTCATCATCTTCAACTTGCCTCATCAATTCTTCCATTTCTTGCCTATTCTTCAGTTTCTCTTTTCGTAGCTCTTTGACCTGTGACTGAGAGTGATTCAATTCCCTTTTCAAAGCTTTTAGCAGTGACAAGTTTGATACTTGTTGCTCTTCAAGACTCCAAATTCGATTAAGCACCTTGAGTAATTCTGTTGATGTCTTAAGGCTATACTTCGACTCTTCCAATTGGCCCTTTGAATCCAACGAGCTAGAAGCAGTAACTACAGGTTTATAAGGTGCGACCTGCAGAAAAGTTGTATAAATTTGGCGGTCAATTATAGAACGTAAAAGGACAGCTGTGTAACTAAACAGCTAATACATGTAAAATGAAACAGAAGCCAGAATAGCTATTTCATGGAACTAATTCTGGAGATTAAGGTGACTAGGTAAGCACCATGCCACAGTGTATGATGGGAAGATAAATAAGATAGTTTCCAAAAAGGACATTCCTAGAACTATACTAATCATCTTGGCTAGTAATGATGCATCTTGGATTTGTTCACCCTGCACTGTAGTTAATCGAAAAAATAAAGAGGAAAACAAACTCTTTAAGTTGCAACTCTTAAGTGGAAGTATAATGATAATTACCTCCATGGAGCTACCACAGCTAGGTGATAGAGGCTTTAGGGTACAGTCATTTCTCTCAAGCGGATGATGGTGATCAATTGATGATGTTGCAGCATGTCTCCTCAAGTTACCACTACTTGCTGGCTGGAAATGCCAAAGTAAGGATAAGGTTCTTTCTCAATAGACATTCAATGCGACAGCGAGGAAATCTATGAATTAATCAGCATTCATTGTAATTATTGGATTATAGATATCAATAAATAATTCTTGTAATTCTTTCTTCCTGAAGTATCTCTTTCCGACTCTCCTCTTGTACCT
Source organism: Erythroxylum minutifolium (assembly GCA_027123815.1). Classification (NCBI taxonomy): domain Eukaryota; kingdom Viridiplantae; phylum Streptophyta; class Magnoliopsida; order Malpighiales; family Erythroxylaceae; genus Erythroxylum; species Erythroxylum minutifolium. The sequence continues at coordinate 25,180,264 of JAOTJB010000009.1, forward strand.
GTCCTCTTCAATGCCATTTTTATGCTCATATATTGTCCCAATGTTCAGTGAACAGGAGCTTAAAATTCCCCTTTTCAATTCTGATGTCTCAAAGAGCGATGTGTTCGAATAAACTAGGCATGAACAGCACAGCGTTATAGACTTCTAGGCACTGAAACTTCTTATGAACACAACACAAAACCAGACATAAAGTTTTGGCGACTGATCTTGCTTCACAATCTAATTAGAAATGCACTCAGGACACAGAAAAGAAAATAAATAGAAGAAGCATACAGACATCAATTAGGAGAGGAAAACCACAGCAGTCTGAAGGAAAAAGGGATTCTTGCAGCGCCCTCATCGTTATCCCGAAGTCATTGAACTACACTTATCCACTCAAAAAAGCAAACAATTTGGATTCTGATAGTTGAATCCACTTGGCACGCAAAGAAACAATGTCTAAACACAATTTGCAATGCTCACTCTCAGTCTTCTCACATATCATGAATCTGACCAGGGGAAGCCACACCTGAGTTGCTAACTATTAATAAAAAGCACTACTAGAGGACATCGATCAGCCAACACCACCGAGAATAGAAAGAAAAAGAATGGCAGAATCCACCATTTGATCAACTAATTGCGAATTGTTCCCTGCAAAGTAAGTGTTTTTATTTTTTTTTTCTGGGTAATGAGAGATTTAAGCACAGACCAACAAAAGCAGAGTTTGAACAAGCAGAAATTTCAACAACCACCAAGCATGCCTAATCCAAACCGTAATCACAAATGCAACGCAAAAAAAAAAGAAAAAAACTGGTAAGATCCAAAAGATTTCATCAAACCACCTTCCCTGCGTCACTCAATCATGTCGATTAACCACACTATGAAAAGTCCAGCAAAAGAAGAAAGCAGGAAAAGCAAACCTGATGATAAGGTGTGGCATTAGGAGGGTCAGCCAAACGAGTACGAAGCTCAAAGGCCTTCTTGTCCTTGTGGTGGCGACGACTGCCTCCTTTGGACCCAAAATTCTTGCTCATTTTGGGCTGTGAAAAGTGGAGTTGGGGCTGAAACTCCCACAGGTTGGCACAAAGTTTTCTTGCAGAAACAGAATTGCTAGTACTAAGAAACTCTTGAAAAGGGTTGTTGATTTTCTCATTGTCGTTGTGAATTGGAGAAGAGAAATGGAGCCTCCAAGTGGGTGATGGAGTAGATGGGCCTCCTCTCTTCCCAACAAAAAACATCCATCTTTTCAACTTTACTTCACCCTTCAATGTACCCTGTTGCTTTTCTACTTTCCCTTTGTCTTCTCTCCCCACACCTTTTCCTTTTCTTTCCATTTTCTCCTTCTTCTTCTTCTTCTTCTCTCTCAGTCTCTCTTCCCTTTTAATTTCAAACAGAGATTTACTTCTCCTTCTCCGTTTCGCTCATCTTAGCTCTATTCTTTACTAAAACTCACTCAAGTTTCATCCTTTTCTGACTTCACCATCTGCTCTTTGTTCAAGAACTGATCTTTTCACTTCTGCTCTCTTCTTAAGATCCTCTGCAGTGCAGAGTGACCAAGTTCTTGTTTTGTCTTATGTGGTACATGGCATATGTGGGTCTTCGCCAGTTCTTTTTTTCCTTTCCTCATGTTAATTAACCGCATCTTCCATGAGTTCAACTCCCTATATTCTAGCTACCTAAGCTGCAATACCATGAGCTGGAATGTATTCATGTTTGCTAGGACATTCTCCCTCATGAGTCATGATAAAACAATTCGGATGCTTACCTTTTTGAGCCGTGCTTGGCAGCTCTTTGGGGAGCTTTCTAGAGCTTGAATTAAGTTTTAGAATTTATTATCTAAAAAATTTAAATTAGTAAATTATTTATTTAAAATATATATTTTATAATTTACTATATATAAAATATAAATTTAATGTAAAAAACTTGAGTCTATAACTTTATTATATATAAATTATAAATTTAATATTATAAAAATATAATATTACATACTCCTAAAGATTTATTTAATATTATCTAAAAATAACAATTATAGTTTTTTGTTATGAGTAAATTATGGAAACATCACAAAAATAATACTCCTCATTCTTATGATTGACATAGGACTCAAAAGTCAAAACGAAAACTATTAAAAGGGAGAAAAAAAGGACTTAAGTTCACAATATAACTGATAAAAAAAGATATTTTTATTTATATTTTTTGTTCTAATTTTTAATTTTTAATTTAATATAATATTCCTCGTTTTTGTAATTGAGATATGACTCAAATTCAAAACAAAAACTATTAGAAGGGAGAAAAAAGACATAATTTCACAATCTAACGAGGAAAAAAATAGACATTTCCACTTATGTTTTATGTTTTATGTTTTGGTTTTTAGTTTTTATTTTTTGTTTTTAAGATAAAATAAAAATATGCTTGGTTGTTAATGTTAATGTAGTTATATTTTTATTACTTATGATAATTTATATTAGATAAAATTTAAAAGATAAATCTCTTATATAATATTATTAATAAATTTTCTATAAAAAATATTTTATCTTATTGAAATAAATAATATAAAAGTTAAAATTATTTTCAAATTAAAATTTATTTTAATTATTAAATCAAATTTTATTTAAATTTTACATATTTTGAAAATAATTTACTTTTAATTATATTTTTGTTAATTATAATTAATTTAGTTTAATTACGAAATTAATTAAATTATAATTAAATAATATATATTTAGTTAATAATAAATCATATTATAAAAAACATAAATAAAAAATAAAAATCACTGTTTGTTATTTTCATAAATTTTAAAAACTAAAATAAATTGAAACTAAAAATAAAAAAAAAGATTTGTTTACTAAATTTAAAAATAGAAATAAAAAGCTTGTCGTAATTTTTTCAGGCTTTCAAAGATCTTAATCCTTTGTAGGCTTAACCTTAAACCTTGTAATAATCAATTATCTCTTTTGTCTTTGTCCCTTGTATCCTTCGGGCAAGTTGAATTGCACCCTTATTACTTTCTAGAACTTCCAATATTAAAATGTCCAACTTTGTTCAATGTACAATATTAAATAGTTTTAGACGTCTTACACAATTAGGCAGTCTCTAAAATGCTCAAAACGAAGTAGTTTTGAATATTATAATGGATTGAGCTAGGTAACGTTGGTATCCTCTGAACTCACTTTTTAGAGGGCTAACGAATTAAAGATCAGAACTGCAATGATTGCTAAAACATTCTTTTAATGAACAGATATTCCTCTTTAGAGAAAGACCCTGGAATGAGATGTGCGGTAAAAGCTTTAACCATGCGGTTTATAGGACAGAGTGACGCTCAAAAACTACTTAGCCTAGTCTTAGGTTCCAACTCCCAAGGACGAGGATGATCACCCGACCGGAGCCAAGTTCAGAGGCATAGGTAACTCTTTGTTTACTGAGCCAAGTTCAGAGGCATAGGTAACTCTTTGTTTACTGATATCCTCCATTGTTTAGGTTTTAACCAGAGCTTGTGCTAATTAATTGTCAGACACCAGCCAACGACACTTGTGGTCCATCACCACTCGTGCTGGTCTTAACGAAGATTTGCTTTCTCACTTCTTTTAACGTTCTATTTCTCTTCACATCGCCTTCAACGGTACTTTGTGAATTCTAGTTTAATGATACCGTTTTTGGTTTCTCACCGTGTAGTAGCATTCAATTCAATTTTTATCGTTTACGTTCTACACAAATTATAAAAAAAGTAACGGATACTCTAATGTTATTATTAAAATAATTAAGAATGTTTTAAACATTTTATAAACTTGAGATAAAGTAAAAGAAAGTCTCAATTTTATCTTTTTCTATTCCCTCATTTTGCTTGGGCAGATTTCTCGTGACAAGCAGAGCAGTCAATGGCATTAAACAGTCAATGTTGGATCTCCTCAGGACCACCAAGACTGAGGACTTGGAGTTAGACCACTTTCCATGTATGCTTGGTGTCATGTCCTTTGATCTTAACTAGGGTGGTCCAAGGACATGAAGGCGATAAAATCTTGCAATGTCTCGAGTATTTTTATCGAACTCAACTCACAAAGGCAATGATGATTCAACAGAACAAACTAAACCCACAAATATAATAATATGGGGGACAGGACGTTAACAGCATATTGTCTCTTCCACCTTCTGGTGCTTCTTTAACCCGTCGTGTCGTGCCGTCCATGTCCTACTAGCTCAACTATAGGATTTGTCATTCGTCTCCTTCGAAGGTTCAACGTTGGGTTTAAATGGATTTGCGTTTGTAAGTCCAATTAGCACTCACAAACTCTCGAAGCATTTCGTATATGGCCTGGACCAGACAAAAAGCCCACAATTATATGTTTAATTATTCAAAATTTTTAATAATTATTACATAATAAGTACATAAATTATTTTGTAAATTAATAAGGTTTAATTTTAAAAATATTAAATTTTACTTAATTTTACAATACTAGTATGAAATTTAAAAAAGTGTTAAAATATTTAACTTTTAATTTTTATAAAAATAATCCGATATTAAACAACAAATCTTATATGTGACACTATTGTTCTACATGAAAATCACATCACAAAATATTAATATGATATGACGTTTTATGTTATTGATATTAATTGAAAACTTAATTTCGAATTATTTTTGTAAGAAAGTAAAACAAGTATTTTAGTTTTATTTTTTAAATTTTAAGCTAATATTGTAAAATTAAATAAAATTTCACATTTTATAATTAGTTCAATTAATAATTCAAAAGCTAGGAAGTAGTGGGATTTAAATAGTGTAAATAATTTGTTCAACATATATCCCTTTTCAGCCAAATGCTTTCGGAGTCTTTTAAGTGAGTCGTGGAAGTCACCGTTCGAACAAGCTCCAAAGGTAGGAGGACCGTTGCCAAGAAACTGACTTAAACATTGTGAGAAAACAACGACGAGAAGGTTGGTAAGTTTGTTTTATTTATTTTTGTTTTAAATTTTAGTCAAACAATTTTGTTTGTTTAAACTTATAGTTTTTTTTGGTTTTTCTCATTCTCATTTTTATAAATTATGAAAATCACAAAAAGTAGTTTTTATTTTTATAATATAATTTACTATGAATTAAATATATATTTTTTAATTATTTAATGTTAATTATTAATAAAATTAAAATTTTAATTATTTAATATTAATTAGGAATATGAATTATAAATAATTTAATTTAATAGCTTAACTCAATTTCTATAATTAATTTAAATATTATTTTAAAGATAAAAATTTTAATTTAATAATTATTAATAAATATTATTTAAATTTAAAATATCTTCATTATAAGTAAAATTTAAATCAAATTTACTTTAATAATTAAAATTTATTAAAATTTTTAAATTTTAGTAATTTATTCAAAAAATATTATAGAAGATATGAAAATAAAATTTATTTATTTATTTATAAAAATAATTTATCTTTCAATTTTGTATAATATATAATTATTAGACATTAACAACCAAATACAATTTTGCTTTATTTTAAAAACGGAAATTAAAAATAAGAAACAAAAATTAAAAAATTAAAAAAAAACAGAAGGACCTTAAAAAAATGTTGTTTGGAAATGCCCATTTAAGTTGTAATAGAGGCTATGGGTTTGAATTTTCGGGTTAAATCTTTTTAACTTAAAAAACTAAATAGGTTAACTATAAAATTTTTGAAGCAACTAAGTTTTTAGTTTAATTTTTAATTTTTCATTTCGATTTATCTTAATAACTATTATTATTAAAATTAGCTGATTTATTAACTAATTGATTGATTTTTGTAAACTAATTAATTTTTATAAATCAAAATAAAATAGTTAATTTTTATATAACATTTTTAATTAAACTTTTAACTTATAAGAACAATTTTTATTTTCAATCCTATTTTAAAATTTTTATTTTTCAATCATTATTATATAATAATTTTATAACATTAAATTTTTTATTTTATCGGTTTAATTTTCGATCTAGTTTTTAAAACAGTGGTTACAAGACTTACTTGAAATATATAGTTAGCAAATTAATACATGTTCTTAAATATTTTTGCAATGTACATAAAAAATTTTAATTTTTTGTTTTAAAGAAAAACAATTTTCAAAAACTAGTTAAACTTCAATCGATGTTTTTCTAGTGAAAACTTGAAGAAAATTTTCATGGAATCAGTAATTTCTATCAAGGGTCAATATCACTTTACTACAGTCAATCATCAACAATTTGCTCAAATCACCTAAAGCAACATGTTCCAGGAAAAACTCAACAAATTCCAATTTGAGAAAGAAAAGAGTTTCGTTTGTAGAACTAAAAGGCATCCCCTTTCTCTGAATCTTCTGATTGAAATATCTGGTGAAGATAATCCTGAAAACGAGTAGAATATACTTCAGGACTTACTGCAGCAATGGACTTAGAATCGTATTGTAATGACTTGTAAACGTGTTCAATGCGCTTAGAGACACCATAATTCTGGAATATATCTACGATTTTAAAATATAACTTCACATTGCAGCCCCTGGGGTCCTGTATACTAGGATGGGCTGATCCTCCCCTCCGAGTCGTCGCACGAGCACGCATCGCCATGCCAAAGTTAAAATCAGGACTGGAATATATAAAAGTATAAACAGTGAGGAACAACCGAAAATGAAATGCTATAATTAACAGATCTCTGAAATCACAATTGCCAAGCTAAGCAGAAGTAGCATTCCACACCTGGATTCAGGTGGGAATTTGCTATAACTTTGAAGGATTCAAAGCAAAGCAGATGTTACCTATTTGATATTTGGCACATTTCACCACTTTTGTTTAAAGAGCCAAAGGTGGTTGTAGAACTGGAGTTGGGAACTGCCTTTTGACCACAGGAACAGCTACCATCAGGGGCTACTGCAGAAAAAGATACTTAGTATTGTGTATATAGCTCAAAGCAATCAAACTGTAAGAGTCGAGAATAAATGTTGCAAAACACATTCAATGGAAAGAAATTCTTGAATGAAAGCCAAAACTTTCATTCCTTACAAAGTGGGTAGCTACAAGTTTCAGAAATGAAAAGCTGACAAAAAGATTTCTTAATCAAGGATGTGCAGATGAATTAGGGATTGTCACTAAACAAGCAACTAAAATTGAGACATTCCTGAAGAAGAACTATATAACAACAGTCTATCTATTCCGGATTAAAGTTTGCATTTGATATTAGTAAACACAATGTTCTGCATCAGATATAGCTTAAACTGTTGCATCTGATTCCAAGGATACTAAATGAGAAACAAAAAATGATGTAGATTCAGGAATTTCCTTCTGATTGAAACATTACGAAATTAACAGGATCATCTGTTATATCCTCTATATCATGGCGGTGGGAGCAATCACCTTTGTTGGGAGCTTGCATAGCAACACCAATCAAAAGACTGTAATCCATGATTTTCTCAGATTCCAAGAACTCGCAATCATACCGGAGTTGCCTGTAAGGTGAAAGTCGAATAATGCTTTTAACAAAAACCAGAAAAGTTTTGATGCATTTGAGGATCAAAATATACACAACTTTATTAGAAAAAGCCTCTTATATATGCTACGACTTTGAAACGGATGAGCCAACTTACTTCAAAAATTTATAGTGTGTCAGTGGATCTAGGTGCAAAAGAAGATCAAAATCCTTGTCCTTGTATATGACTTTTCCCTCGATTTTCTTTCTGTTCTGTTTTCTTCCTTTAGGCGTGCCTTTGAGATCATAAATTTTGCACTTTCCCACAGATGAAGGGATGACAGTTGACAACACAGAAAAATAAACCTGCACGTGAAAAATCACTTGAGGAACTCAGCATCGGAACCTTAATCAAGAATCCTTTGTTTTCTTTTCCAGGGCTTGCTCTCTCCTCTATATTTTCTTTTCATAATGGCCATAAACACATGCCATGGTTGCAAATACTGTTGCAGACTACCCAACTTCAAGGACAATTGTTTGCTAATGGAGCAAAAGTAGCAGGTATAAGATCTCAGGGGATTATTTATCTTGACAGAAAGACGATCACTATAGACCATAACAATGGGAATGTAAGTTGCAGAAGAACTTCTGATGAACTTCCAGAGAAATAAGTTGAGAAGTTCATTTCTTTAGTAATCTTTTCAGAGCCTAGTGACACTGCCCAGTTGATCTGACTCTTTACGTGAATCAAAGTAATGTCTCTTCTCTTGTGCAGAAAACCAAAACTTGGTCAAACCAGATACAAAATGAAAATGTGTTTACCTTGATACCTCCATGTGGCTTCACAACATGAATTCCATATAGCTTGGTCAACAATGAAGCTCGGTTCTTCTTAAGATAAGCATAATAGTTTGGAAGCATATCCACCATCAACTGCATGGAAAAGAGAATTAAGAATCCTTGCACCGTCTGTTCAAGTTCATAATCAACAACTTCGGGAAGATGGTGATTCTCAGTGATCCTAGATGATTGATCTTTACCTTCACTTCAGATTTACGCAGAGTTTTAATCACAAAACGCTCATCCGTTGTCAAAATAATCAGACGACCGAATTTCCCTGGTGAAGAGACTTCCCTTATTACGTCTTCCGCACAAATTGCCAGCATATACTCAGTATGATCAATGTTTTCAAGCTCTCGTAAGCGTCTGGAACAAAACAACATTTACATATCTATTAGTTCTTTCTTCTGGAATTTAGGTATTTAGCAGATTACCCGTTTTCCAGGGAACGGGTTAATAAGGTTTGGCCATTGATGCAACACAATATATATCACCCATTTCATACAATTATTTAACTGAAAATCAGAAGAGAAAAAGGGACGTAAAAGCACCTGAAAGCCACAGGACAATAATCCTTCCAATCATAATCAGTAACGACGTAATGAGAAATATGTGCAAAATCCTGTTTACAGTATCGTATCTTGTTAATCTGAGCATCTCTGAACTCAAAAGCCGGAATCTCCTTCTGAAGAACGGCCATTTCCTGCCCTGAGAAATTCCGACCAGACATCATTTATCAAACTTATGTTTGCAAAAAAGCTGATTACTTACCAGAAACATTGACAATAAAGTACCTTGTAAAAAATCAGATACTTGTCTCAGAAATCTATGTTAATGTTACAAATTAACAGAGAGAAAGTTCCTCGGGGAATCACATCTTTACTGGGAATTCTTGGAAATAGTTGAATACATTGGTTGGGAAAAGGAAGGTAGATTGCCGGTAGAGCAATGGATTTGGTCCGTTACAAATTGAATAAACCATCGCGCTTTTCGCGCCAGATTTAGTTATGCTTTTATATTGTTCCACTACCTGTTTCAAGGTTCGTTCTCTCTTTTAAGACCCAAGCCTCCAATGCCAACAACATTTTGCTGTCCAGTAGTGCGAGCAAAATTCATTTTTGTTACTTTTTGTAAGAGTATTAACAATTTTTCGAAATTATTACTTGCATCTTAGATTTTATTCCTTACCTGCTTGAAAGAATAATCACTTTAGCTTATGATTCTTTTAATATAAGGGTAATTATAAGACAAATGTGTGTGTTAATAATTTTCATCTTATTAGGTGCATCACTATATACTTGCATGAGTACTATATACTTATTGAACAAAGAAGCAGCATAGGTTTTCAGACATGCTTCTTGATTGTAGAACTATTTCCGTTCATGAGATCATTATATCTTCACCACAGCATGACACCTCCATACTTGCGAGACCTTTTAATTACAGGAAGCACCTTGGAAACCAGATCGGGTACCGGAATATACCCACTTCCGGCGGAGGGGAGGCTGGTAGACTCAAGAAAATCTTTGTTTTACTAACTCCTGATGTCCATTGATTCCAAGCAGCTATAAGATTTTTTACGTTCCCATTACTGTATTGGCAAGGAGCGTTGTTGTAGAATTGAACCCAAATGTAATCAAATAAACATGTGGCCAATGCTTTTCCTACCCAAGCGTCAGGATATGGGCACTGAGGAGCTGCTGTCAGGTACACTTTCCTGTCTCTTTTGCTGTGTTTTGGAGGAACCTGGCGAGATAGTCCCAGTAAAATGGTGTGCAAAACGAGACTTGGAGTGCCCACTTAATAAGTTGTTCCAGATACAAGTGCAACTTTTTTTGCGTCTTGGCGTGAAATTAGAGTGTAGCTTCTCCTCCAAGCGAAAGCATCACCTTAATGCCTCTCTTCTGACATGATTTTATGTCAGAACTCAAACGTCTACATTCGTTAGTGTACGGATTACAATGACCGGCGAGGTTTAACGTGGGACGGTGGGAGGTTGATTATTTCCAAAAGGCACTAGAAAAGCCGCGTTGACGAATGCATAGTTTCCTGAAGCACAAGCCTTCGCTAAGCTTCCTTCGTTTACAATCTGACCGAAAGTTGCAAATATCTTGCCGCATTTGGTATCATATTGAATTTTAGTATGATACTGTAGTAGTACCTGTCAATATCAGATATCGTTACGGATAATTTTTTAAATTTATAAAATAATCTATGAAAATTTTTAAATTTTGTAAAATAATCCATTAGTATATTATACAACTCTATATTATATACTTTACAAGTTTACATCAACCTTATTTCTAAAAATTATAATAATAAATAATAATCACGATTACTAATTTAATATGAAATGACAATAACTTTTAAATATTTCACATATAAATAATAACTACAATTAATATAAAAAAAGACAATAATCATAATACAAATATAAAATTGTTAGAATAAAATTAAAATTTAAAAACTAGTATATACCTTCAACATTGCAATTAATAATGACTTCTTAAACAAATAATAAAAATTAATTTAATCATAAATTTAATCCTCAAACTTTAAATAT
>JAOTJB010000009.1:25195195-25213922 GCA_027123815.1 Erythroxylum minutifolium
ATAGTTTACAAATGTCATTAATTGAATCAATAGCTAATGACAGATAACTAATATGACTGGACTCAAAATAGACTAGACATTAATTATATGTTCTATGTCTAATAAGAACATTGGTTGATGAAAGGATTGAATTATACAAAAAAAAGTATGCATGAAAATGTTAATCAAAATCACTTTGACATTCCTAAATATTTGGGTGGTCATGTTGTGTTGCTAGACATCAATCTTGATCTATGATAATAAATTGTTTAATTAGAGAATTAAAAATAAATTTAAAGGAATTTTAATTTATCTAATTTTAATTATAAATTAGAATTATAATTTATAATAATTGCCAATATATTTGAGAACTTAACAGGTCTTACATAAAGAATGAATTGTTGAGAGTAAAAATATTTTAATCAAATTGAATTTGATTGTAAAATTTTGATAAATTTTATGATTAAATATGAGATGTTTAATAAATAAGGATTAATATGAAATATTGGATCTTATTTAGGTATAATTGGTATTTAATTATAATTATTTGTAATTCTAATTAAAATTTCGTCGAAATTAGAATTTAATTTCAATTAAATTACTAAAATATTTAAAACTTATTATAAATAAACTTAAGTTCTGTAGAGCTAGCACTTCTTACTTAACTCTCTCTGTAAGAGTTACAAAATTTTCCCAACTTATTATGTGGATATTATTAGAGGTCGGACATTTGTGTGACTACGGTGGTTAAGATAAACCAGTTTCGAAAACAGTTCGAGAAATATGACAAGATCATAAAGATCAAGCTTTAGAATAAAATATGAATTTAGATTTATCCTTTATTATGATTCATGTGTTAATTATTTTATAAAATTAAATTGATCTTGACTTTTGAAAAGCTAATTTGTCAAGAAAGTTTCATAATTATTCTGTTACGGTCATAATCGAATTTCGATCGGCCAATTTTCCAACACTTAGACTTGCTTGGAAGTTTTAAACTGTAGAATAAACTAAGCTCTTGCAGAGTGGTTTTAAAGTAGAAGGATGTGAATAATCTGAAAAATGGAGCTCTGTCATGTTTATGATGGTGCTTCACCGCCTTGCCTGAACTGCTACTTTGTCTGCGCTGTCATGAATAATCTTTTAAAGAAATTAAATGTCCGTTTTAACGTAGACGAAGGCATATAAGAATCTTGGAATTTGCTTGTCATTTAGCTTTCGTCACGACTTCTACCAGTTTTTCGTCTTCCACCGACCAGAAGATCATTAGTTGCATTCAACTGCCCGAGGAGAAAGCCACCCTTCTTCCATTGCTCCAAAGGGTATCGACAATGTACTACTTTTGACCAATTAGATTTTCCGGATCTAGACTATTAAAAACACCTTAATCTTGACCGTACGTCAGTCTATTGCTATCCCTATTTTTGAAATAACAATAAGAAAATCTTCTCATCTTAATTACATTATACATCTAATTGTCTATGTATAATATCTGCCTTAATTATACTTGAAAACCTCACATGATTGCTTGTTCTGAAATATTTGGTAGATGAAAAAAACTAAAGAAAATGAAAGTTGATATTATGAATGCTTACTGATGCTTTGTTGAATTAAGAGGATTGAGTGTTGATATTGACAAGAGTTTATTCTTTTTTTCTAGCATTAAGGAATTTATGGTTTAAACATACTATTTAACTTTCCAATTCTAAGCTTTTCCTAAATTATTAAATGTTGGAGTTCTGTTTGGTATTTGATTTTCGACAATTAAATTAATGAGAAATTTGTTTTTATATTTAATAAAAATTAAAAAATGACCTAATTGTTCAATAGACTTAAACTTATGTCACTTATCATCATTTTGCATGTTTTTCTGTACAAATATTTTCATTACTCCAAATTTAAAGAGAAATTGTTATTGTGTATTATTCAATATATTAAAAACTAGACCAAAAGTTAAACTGATAAGACAGAAGATTTAAAGTTTAAAAATTTTAACAGGTATTAAACTATCATAAAATTGGTTAAATATTGAATAAAATTAAATAATTAAAAAATAATCAAAAAATTGTACTTACTCATAAAAAATTTAAAGTTTAATTAAAAATTGATAAATGAAAATTAATTGGTTTATAAAAATTAATTAATTTACTAAAATTGATCTATTAATTAATAAATTGATCGTGTTAGGATTTTCCTTTTATCTATGTTATCTTCTATCGTAAGAGACTAACAAAAAATGAGTTGCCTTTTACAGGATTTCGAGATTTGTAGACGAATAAAGAGCACCTAGAAGTTTTTACTTAGTTCGATATCTTAGTTGCTCTATACTCCAAGGATTTCATGTAGGTGGTTCTACTAGCTTCAACGAAAAGAAAAATGTTACAAGAGACGGAGTGTCTTTTTCAACACTTGCAAGAGTTCTCTAAGAACTCACTAGTACTCCTAAGTAAGTACTTTAGCAACTCTCTAACCCCTAATTTCTTTTCGTAATTGAGAAAACTGTAAAGAGTGTAAACTAATTCTAATTTCATGTTTTTATAAACCAAAATGTAACCGTTGCATTCTGTTTGTCCATGTCTTTATTGCCAAAGAAAGTCCATTCAAGCCCAGGCCTAAAGCACACTTCATGTGCATCTCACGCGTATCACTTAAAGCCAAACTCCTCTCCTACGTTGCATTTTTCTTTGTCCTTTCCTGTTGTTAATTTTGTAACCAAATACCCTCGTATCTTCAAATTTAATGTTGACAGCTATTAACCAAAACAAATAAAAAACTCACACACATAAATACATGAACTCTAAATACCCAAATATTAAAAACGAATCATTTGATATCAAATTCATGATCTGCGTTGAAAATTGATGAAGAAACATAAATCACTTCACAAATTGATTTTTAACAATAGAAATTAATTAACTAAATCAAAATTAAAAATTAAAAATCGAATTGAATAATTGAGCAACTCAAAACTTTTATAGTTAAATTGATCAAATTGATTCAATTTTTAAAATATTTGTGTTGTCTGTCTCTCAACCCTAAAGCTAACTTTCTTTGAGCTTTCATCCTCATTTACATCTTAAGATTTGATCTTGAATTTTCTTAAGGTTTTGTGTTGAGGACGTAATTACTTTGGGTCAAACTCTGTCGTTTAGTATGAATTTATGAATGTTAGATGGGTCATGTGTAGATATATTTACTCTTGAACTAGTCATTCAAAAATGTGTTCGAATCGAATCCAGCTAACAAAGGCAAAGTTCAATGTTTTCGGTGCCTACCCTGCTTTTCGGTGCCCCTTCACAATCATTACTCAAATGAGTAATACCCTGTAATATCACTATCATTATAAGCTCGATTACTCCAAATGACAACACACTTAGAAAATTATCTATGCCACGACATCATTTCAATTGCAATACGAATTAAAAATATAAAAATCTTTAAAACGTTTCATTTTCATATTTAATATTTTTTAATTTTTATTAAATATTACAGTTTTAAAAAAAATAATTTTAAATTAATTATTTATTTTCGTCAACATAATTTTTGATTCTCTTATATAAATATATTAGTCGTTATATATTCTAAATATAATTACTTATTCAATATTCAAAATTTTATGTAAAAAAATAAGTAAGTTACCTAATCCTTTTATCGTTAGAGTTTACACATTAGCAAAAAATTAAAATTTTGAATTAATTTATTTGATTTTTAAAATTTAAATATTTGATTAAAAATTTTTAAAATTTAAATATTTACATAAAAATTTAAAACGTTTGTAAATTTTATCCAAATAATAGGTGTTATTTTTCAACAATAGGTTTAATTTGTAGAGGGAATTTCTCTAAAAATTCAATCTCTGTATCAGTTATGAGTAAGACTACGTATTACTGAATTTTCTTATATCCGCTTATTAGCGAGATTTTTACTAAACGTTGTATTTGAAGTGAATTTCTCTAAAAATCTCTTATTTTAATCAATTGTAGATTTAAATTATGATAACAAAAGTTTTAATTAAGTTAAAAATTTTAGAACGGTTAGTAATACAGAGTCAAAAAGAAAAAGTTGCAATTAAGTTATTTTTTTAAAAAAAGGTACAATTTGCATAAATAAATTATTTATTTCATAAGAAATCTATAATTTTATAAAAGGGGTTTAGATTACCTGTTATCATTATTCTATATTTAGTATGTTTCTTGAGCATTCATTCGTAAAGGTTTTCTCTATCTTGTCTAAAAGGACGCAAGATTTTATATTCCCAATTTTATTGTGTCTTCTATTTCAGTACGATATTAATCGTCTAATTTTTGCGAGTCTTATTTATTAAATAAATAGATTTTTATAAAATAGAGTTTGGAATAGAGTAATGGACTATCCCGTCCTCCTGAAGGCAAATATGCACAGAAATTTATTATAAAATAGAGTTGGAACATAATAACGAGACTGTCCAATCCAAAGACAGCAATGCACAGAAGTCCATTTATTACCAACTAAATGATCTGTGCTCATTATGACATTTGGAGGTCCTCGGCAGGACCTGATCCACTGGGCCCCCTATTCTGGCCTTACCCTGTGCCAAAGCATCCAAGCCATCTAATTTTGTGGTCCACAAAATTGGATGGCTTGGATGCTTTGGCGATAGGGCCAAAATAAGAGGGCCAGAGGATTTGAGGGCGTCCTCGACTGCTAACAATAAGGGCCCATTCTTGTCATCGATTTCATGTTTTCTTGAATCATTTCTGCATCATTTCTTCATTAATGTTTGTCACCTCTTTACTTTTTAAAATCTAAATCCCTATCTTTTTAAATTTATATTTTAATTTTTAATAAAAGACAAATACTTCCCTTACAATTTAAAAAAAATCTCCTAATATTTAAAATTTTCAAAAGTTCCCCTTTTAGTTTTCAAATTTTCAAAAATTTTATTTTCTTATACTTTGATTAAAACAAACAACGAAACACAAGTGTGATTCAACCTAGTTCTTAAACTTTAATCGAACTAATTAAATTTGACTCAAAATGATAATTTATTATAATGGTTTTAAAGTATTAATTTAAACTTAATTTAGTTAGTTCGAGTCAGATTTAATAGAAAAATTAAATTATCATATTTGTGATATTTGATTAGTTTATGCCTATATATGCTTTGTCGCTGTTTTTAATAAAAAATTTTAATTGAAAACTAAAATAATTTTTTAAATTTAATAATCATAAATTTTTAAAGATTTCTTAAACTATTATTTACCCAAAATCTTTTAATATATATGATGTATAGGAAATAAATCTTGCAATAGCTAATCTTTTAAATGTACAATTAAATTTTTTAAAGAATATCTAATACTTCATAAACTATTTACACATTTAAAAATGGTGGATAGATTAATAATTAATAAAAGTAAATTCCTCAATTTATTGTAAATAAATGTTAATTTCTTTAACCCTTATTATTTTTTATGTTAATCAAGATTTAGTTTTAAAAAATAAAAAATTTCGAATTTCGGAACCATCAAAGACAAAAAAAAAATTCCAAACCTTAAAATAAAAAAAGCCTAAACTTAACCTTAAAAGTCGATCAAACTAAATTAGATATGATAATTTTGGATAGAATCAAACATAACTAAGTTAAACTCCAACTTAATTGCCAAACCTACACCAAGCTAAGGAAGGTGCTCCTTTTAATTAAGTAGAGATGAGAGTAGACGCTTTGGATTCACTCTTGGCAATTTCGTCTCTTCCAAACAAAATGTTAGTTTATTTAGTTTTGTTTTGTGCTTTGTCCGGTGAAGTACGTCAACCACCAAAATAAGTTCCTTTACATCTTCTTCTATTCCAGTCATTTTCACTTCATATCAACTCCAAAATCACTTCTTAGAATCGCTTCCACTTCACTCTCTCTCCTTCTCTCTCTTCGTCTTTGGCTTAGCTATCCAACTATAACCTAACCTCATATCTACCCATTTATAAATCTATGTTAAACTGACCCAGATCGATATTATACAACTTGACTTGAAATTCATATACCCTTTGGGTTTTGATTACTTAATTCTGTGAAAAGACAAGTTCTTTGAAGCTTAGAGATATGGAAATAGAGCAAGGTGGACCGGTCAAACCTGCTCTGACCTATGATGAGATGTCCATGGAACGTAGCAAAAACTTTGTCAAAGCCCTGCAGGTACTTCTGGGATCTGATCTGCTACTGTCGTTTTCTTGTTCGGTTGATCTACTTTGGGGGTCTATTGTTTCTTAAGTAGTTAATGACCATATTTGAAATGTAGGAGCTCAAGAACTTGAGGCCTCAACTGTATTCTGCGGCGGAGTACTGTGAGAAGTCTTACCTGCACAGCGAACAGAAACAGATGTAAGTGATTTCTTATGACTTGATGCAATTACCTCTTTGCATGATTTTGTTTATTCTTTGATTGGATTAGGGTATAAACTTGTCATTCAGTTGGATACTGTCTGGAATAAAATCTGTGAGTTTCAAATTAAGTGATTGAATACCTTTCTTGAAAGCCACGTTGTCTACGTTAACTATAATTCTAAGAACATGTGACTAAGGACTAAGTTGCTACTGGTCAGGACATGGGATGCGAGGATTCTGTGGAAAGAAAATTTCTCACTCTGTATTTTGTGGTTATGTTCTGGGTTTTGGGTACTTGCTGTTTTTGGCTTTTGGAAGATATTGTTTACCTTCTTTGTTAACGTGGAATTTTGCATCTGTTGACTTCTCATGTTTGGTAATTCTTTAAATTTCTATGGATTAGGGTATTGGACAACCTGAAAGATTATGCTGTTCGAGCCCTTGTAAATGCTGTTGATCACCTTGGCACTGTGGCTTACAAGTTAACTGACCTGCTTCAGCAACAAACAGTGGATATTTCAACCATGGAGCTAAAGGTTTCTTGTCTAAATCAGGTAAAATTTCCTGTGTCTGTAAGCATGAATTCCTTTTCATTGGACTGGGCATCGAGTGAATGAACATCAAAACTGATTCTGTTTGCCAATATCAGCAAATACTCACTTGCCAAATGTATACGGACAAGGAAGGTCTTAGGCAGCAGCAGTTGTTGGCTATTATTCCTAGACATCACAAGCATTATGTTTTGCCAAGTAAGATCGATTTGTTTGGCTTTTTCTGGAAGTGATTCAGTTTATACCTTATTTCCTCCATCTTATTTTGATTTGTCCCCTGTCTGTGTTAGATTCTGTCAATAAGAAGGTACACTTTAGCCCAGTCATACAAACTGATGCAAGGCAAACTCACTTTCAAGCTAGATCTCGTCTTCAACCTTCAGGTTTGTGGGTGTACTGTGGTTTGCACTCTACCCTTTGGTTTCCTGTGATTAGTCCACAAAACCTCCTTTGCTTTCTCATTGGTTACTAGTGAACTTTACTCATAGAAGTATTCTGTGTTAGGTTCCCCTGCAGCAAAGACCCTCTCTTGGCACTTGGCTTCAGAAACCAAATCTAGTTTGAAAGGGAGTAGGTTCGTTGTTGAAATTTCTTAATTTAATTCTTCTTTTCTCAGCCAAAGCATATCTCTTGCTGTTAAGCATCTTCTGGGAGAAGTTGTGTGTATTTGACATATGTTTATCATGCAGCAATGAAGATTCAAAAACTTCTGGGAACTCTTCTGTGGCTTTTCAACTCTTAGGTATGTGAAAAAATTAGAATGACATTGCACAATAAAATAAAATTTACTAAGATGGTTGCAATTTGTTAGTAACTGGAGCTCTTGTTCTCACAGATAAAGAGGAGAGTGCAAGGATAAAATCCACAGGAGCCCCTGCTCAGCTAATTAGCGGAAGTCATGCATCAAATGCCATTATGCAAACATTTGGTGTCCCCCACAGGGTAATTTCAAAATCAGCAAGGACACAGACTTGTCCATCATTCTTCTAATTTGCATAATTTTTCTTGGAAGGTTTATAATTTGCATAATTTTTCTTGGAAGGTTTATAATTTGCATAATTGATAATTGATCCATGTATAGGATGTGGCTTTTCTTTTTGTAATAATCTTGAATTTTTCATCTGTGTTAGTTTTTGGGGGAAAACCATTCCATTGAGCGAGTTTCATAATTGTTGTCAAGTTTTCATCTTTCATTATACTATCTTTAGAGGTCAATCCTTGAGGGTCTTGCATAATAATGAAGCAAATGTAATTTTGGAATACATTGTAAGTTTATTCCTGAAAATTTTTGTCGGCTGAATTATGCCTCTGACAATGACTCTAAATTCTGAGAGGCCCCTGCTACGCCTATTTGGCAAATCATTCTAACTGCTTCAGTTAACAAGACCGCAAAGATTTCCAGATTTTCGTTGACCTGGATGTTTGTCATGAAAAATTTCCTTCTTTTTTGGGCTATAAACTACCTATTTCACATCTAAGGATACTCATAATGGCCGATTGTAATCTGAATGGTTGGAAGCATGGACTGAAAGAAGTTGTATAAACTGTTCCGACTGATGTGTAATCTACAAACGTTCATTGCTTTGATCATTGTTAAATGAAAAGAAGTGGATGACAGGAAAAATGTCACACAGTTGATCAGTAAGTGCTGACAAATCTCTGTAGACCAACGATTTTACAAGTGAATGTGATGTGAATTTTGATGTTTAAGAAAATCTTGTTCCTCTTATCCCTGAAAGTTTGCAGTGACCAAGTCGTAGAAATATGTTGGATGTAACATTCTTGACAGAATGATTCGGGTTTTGGTGTCTATTCACCATTTGACTCACAAAGAAGTAGGATCATGGAAAGTAAAGTGTATATAAGTTGACGAGATGATTCAATTATTACTTAACATGGCCATAAGTTGGCAAATTCAGGGTGCACAGAGCTGTGCTGCTGGAAATCATGCATAAATGTTGACTTAAAGCATCATAGGTTGTACTTGTCCGTGTACTAGGTCATACTTGTGTACCTATGTAGGCAATGACATGCTTGTAGGTTACTCAACCAGGCTCAGACATCACATAAAAAGTTCAGAACTTGGATAGTTATTGCTAGAGTCTACCAGGTTACTCAACATCATCAACCTGAAATGCATCCAAACTTCTTATCTATTGTAAATGGCAATATTCTTTGCTTTGTTTGGATTAATTAGTTTTTCTTATGGTCAACGTATATTGATCTTCTATACTACCTCAATATCAGCTGATACTATCATGATCAAGGAAAGAAAACTTAACTTACAGTTTCTGTGCAGGAACTGCTGGACAGTTCTAAACCGTTGACAGCATTCAGGTCGTTTGATAACCCAAGGCGTGAAATTGTGCGAGCTCCTGTTCGTAGTAAAAGCATGATATCAGCATTCTTTGTTAAACAGAAAGCATCAAAGCTGAAGGCTGCTCCTGTCTCATGAATCCTAACAAAACAAATCGCATATGCTGACTTTCTGACCTCCACTGTTATGATATGGAGTTCCCAGTAAATGTCTCCCATGCTTGTGATGTGAGTTCTTTTCTTAGTAACTAGTTAGTCAAATTGCTCGAAATTATATTTTGTTTCAGTTTCTTTCATTTGGGTTTAATAATGAGCATTTTGTACATATAAAAATCGTAATGAAGATACTCAACTTAACATGCCAGATAAACATTGGTCTGGCCACTCGCTCGTGTTCAACTTAACATGCTAGATAAACATTGGTCTGGCCACTCGCTTGTGTTGCTAATGTGGATAAAGAACTAAGAGCTAACATGATAAAACATGCCTGGAAAACCATGTTGCAGGCCAGCATTTTCTTGTGATCAGTTTCCTGATGGTTTTGATTCATTATAATGTTAATGCTGGGCACTTTTTCCCTTTTTTTCCTCCTTTTGAACCGGTTAATATTCATAGTTTTTTTTTCTCTCTTCACACCTGCAAGTGATTTGAATTTGCCTTTTTCACTTTCTCCAAGCTTTTGATTGCCCCATCAGCATTTAACTCGTTAGAACAACTGTATGAACAAGTAAGTTAGTCAGCGGCACACTTGTCTGAACAGAAGACATGTAATGCATGTGCGGATTGTGGTGTGCCCATGTCTGTCTGGGTTGTTGATGGTACTCTATTTTGAGGCATCTTTGGCTGTCAATGGCAGGTTGTGTGTGACAACCATGGCGCTCAGTAATTGCTTACTAGTTTGATTCATCTTATTCCCGACCCCCAATGTTAAATCCATTAAAAGAACCACCAAAGTAGCTTCACTCAATTATAATTTTGTGGAGTAGATTACAAATATCATGCGTTGCCTCTTTGGAAGTGGCTTAACTGACAGGGGACTCAAGAAATTTGTATTAGTGACCATAAAAATCTTTAATTTTAAGAGATATATCTCTTGTAATTTATAATTTTAATAGAACAGATGGTATTAATTATTTTAATATGATACACGCCAGGTATGGGGACCAAATCCTCTGTTTTCCAATAACTTTGTTCTGCACATAATACGACGACGTTTTAACTACAAAAATTGTGAAATTAGGTGCATAATAGAATTAGAACAGAATAATGTGAACAGAGGATTTAAACCTATAAGTGTGAGAGGTGTTGAATCCTCCCTTGCTAGAAATAAAATTGAATTCCAATACTTTGGCATATTTCAAGATTTATAAGCCAAAACTTAGTTGAATATGTTAACTTTTAAGGAAAAATTTTTATTTGCATGCAAGAACAGCGACCTTTGACTTGACCAATGAAGTGAACAGATCTTAGAATCATCTTAACCGAAACAACTAAGCAAACATATCCATAAGAATCATACTTATGCACAACCCAATTGGTCAATAAGATCAAGCTTTAGACAGTTCGGCTTATGCACAACTGAATTGGTCAATGAAATAAAAAATTAGAATAAACAACATTATTTTGACAAAATCAATACAGAGTTTCAGACCATTCAAACTGAATAAAAGTGACCATCTCAAACTTAAACCGAACCTAAATTTTAATCAACTCGAGATGAACCTAGACTGATTTATCAACCTTACGCCTAGTACTCTATGTTACCATGTGGTCGTGTTTATACCATAAAAACCAGTCAAATTTTTATTGTTCAACTGGTTGAACAAGTTCGGTTTTTAAATCATTGACTAAGTCCAATTAGTGATGTTAATTATTTCAGTCCTTCCTAAGAGAAACATTTGTGTTATGAACAACCCTAAAATTACTTTTACAAGGAGGAAGTTACTATTTTGCTCTTAGCTAAAGGACTAATATCATGACCTATTAAAAAGATAGTGAACTTGTGAGGATACCTGCTGCTTAAAGACAAAAAAGGGAAGGAAAAATAAAAGAAAGAAATCAAATGGTTTAATAAACGAAAACATCCATAACAATACATAATCTCTCATCTTCGTTACCTTGTGAAGGTTAGGCATCACAAGCTACATCAAAATCTTCTCAAATCTCTCTTACTAAAAGATATACTGGCATCTTCTGTTTCGATCTCCAACTCTCAAAAGTATTAAAACCTTTTCACAAGCGTCACTTCTTAATAGACATATCAAAATCTCGGGGCTGCAACAGAAACACACAGTAAGTTAGAATCGTCCAAGTTCAATAAAATGCAATTACAACTTCAAAGAACAAGACAAGTTTAACACAACAGTCAAATAGACAGCAATGATGCCTAATCTGATAGTTCTTCTCATAAAAAGAAAAGGTCTTCAAGTCCAAAAAGCATTTTTGAATTGGGATTACTACTCCAAACTCTGATAAATGAATGTAACCTACCTCCACCGACTGTTGCTTCGGGTAACCGCTCAATGGAGTACTTATGTTTAGTGATGTACATGATTGGCACACCAGGAACCTGCAATTAGACAAATCACATTATGCTGGAAACAGAGATAAACAGACAATGCCATAAAGCAGTATCTATTTGAACGTACCTTCCGTATCCTTCGTTTTAAATCTCGATCACACGTAGCAACAATGAAACACTTGTGCTGTTACCATAATGATGAATAATGTTAGCAAATGCATATCACAGTTCGCAACACAATACACACGAACCACCAGATAAAAAAACGCTAAAATAATTCAAGTTAGTAACAAGTAGAAATATGGAGAAAAACGGAAGCACGTCAAAACCCACCTGAGTGACCCTATCTACTATACAGTCATCTGCATAGGTCCCTTTATGAATACAGGGTATCCTCTCAAACCGAGGATCCTTTGCAATCCTGTTAAAGGGAAAATGCAAATCAGCTGGAAATAGAAGATGAATAGTCAAAATGAAAATGCAGGTTAACACAAGTTCTGAACCAGCCAAGCATGTAGCAATCTGAGATAAGTTCATAAGAAAATTTACAGAAAAAGTAGACCAAGTGAAAAAACAATGATGAAAATTAGTGATCAATGTCACAGGAAAAGCCAAGAGTTAAATACCTCAGAGCAACTCGATATTTCTGGCCAAGCTTCTCAAGCTCTGCCATCACACAATCTGTGATACATGGGGTACCTGTGGACACCCAGGGGATGATGAAATCAATAAAACAAGGGACATAGAAGGTGTATAATTTCTCTCATAAATCAACTGATCTTTCACAATTTGGTAATAGGACTTTGATCTCCCTAAAATTATGCTCCAAAAGCAGAGGCATTACCAAACGCTATTTAGAAACTCAAGGTTATCCACTACCAAAACATTAGCAATCAGAAAATTGAGAAATAAATACTAAATCTCCTAGTTCTGATAAAAACAAAATAAAAGAAACTGCGTTCATATACTCACACTTCGCGTACAAGCAGTCCATCATCCCTTTCTCCAAATCCAACTACAAAGAACAGAAGAAAAAACAGAAACAAGAAGCAAGCGTAAGAGACTAACATAAGTACACGAATAGAACGAGTGCAACTGTAAATATTTGGATGTCCTATGAAACAAACTGGACCATAATGAGAAGAAAGCAGCTTAAAATAAAAACAACACAGAACAACAAACTCTTACTTTATTCTGAATGGAGAAATTTATGAAGTTGGTATCCACCAGAACCCTGTATGGAGGCCCCAAAGCTGTATTGTATTTGAAATAAAGCGCCGAAGAAACTTGCGGCCTATATCACCATAAACCCCAGAGGGCATGCATAAATGAACGAAGAAGAAATAATAGAATTAAAATTCGAGATATAGAGAACTTACACGTTTCTCGGTAAATTCAACTTGGAAAGATCTTTTTTCTTTGGATTCAAAACCTCCTCTTTGTGTCTAAGTACACGATAATATTCAAAGGTCAAAAATTAAGGGGACAAAAACAAAGGAAAAGGCTCCTAGAAGAGGAAGAACTAACTGTTTAATTGCTTTAGAAGTGATCATCTTCTTCATCGCAGCAAACTTCGGGCCCTTCTTGGCTCTTCCCATTGCTTCAGTAGGTCTCTAAAACCCTAATTCTGAGATGGGCTACGTTAGTTAGAACTGAATCAACTATAAATCCTTGAGAAAGTATCGTATTGGTCTCGAGAGTGAGAGGAACGGAGACGAGTTGTAACGGCGGTGGAGGAGAAACAAACACCGCGGTGACCTTTTACCGATGACGAGGTGGTGGGGTTTATGGACTTTTCACTTGTACAAGTTTATTACATAACTATCCCTAGTCTAAGCGTGATAACTAATTTTTTATTTCAATTCTCACGAAAATTTTTATTGATATTATGAACTTAGCATATAATTCGTTTCTGTTATTTTTAATTAAAGTTTATTTATTTGTAATTCTAAAATGATGTCATAATTAAAATTTAAAAAATATATTATTTTTTAATAACAAAATATAATAAATAATTAAACAAAAATAATATATTTACCCTTTGATAATTTCTTAATATATTTTGACAATAAATATTTGAAAACAATTTATTTACTTATTAAGAGTAAAATTACGTATTATTGAATATTCTCAATGCTAGCATTTTAGAGCGGAATTTTTTATTAAATTGTTGTCGTTATTTCTTGTCAATAAGTACATAAATTATCTACTAACACTGGTTCTTAATTTAATTGGTATTCTCCCGTTTTTCTATTCTATACTAAAATTTAAGTTAAATCTTAATACAAATTATATCTTCAAAATAGATAATAACTCACAATTAAAAGAAATTAAATTAAATTCTTTAAAATTTAAAATCCTTAAATAATGGATGAAAATATTATTATTATTATTATTATTATTATTATTATTATTATTATTATATTTAAATAATTTTCATATTTAAATTTTGAAATTTATCAAAAACTTTATTTTAGATACAAATTTGGGATAAAGTTTATTACTAATTATTTAAATTAACTACATATATTTAATTTAAAATTTATGAGTTTATTGAATAAGTTGTTTAGATTATATACCCCAAAAATTATTTAAATAAGTAAAATAATATGTCAAATTGTTTATGAGGTGATGTAAGTAGTGAAACTAATTGTTTTTTAAATAATTTTTAAATTCTGCTACTCATTTAAAAATATATAATATTTTGGAAAGCGTAAATGCAACTTTAATCAAATCCATCAGCACGTCCAAGTCTCTTATTGGTAGAACATGAAGTAGATGGAAAGGAGCGAGACTTTATTTGTTAGAACTCGCATTCCCCTTTTGCTTTGGACTGTTGGTATTGATTACACAAATAACGCATATCAACGTAGCCGTTACTCTTCATGGATATTATTAGTATTTATTATATCCAAACGTCCAAAACGTTTCCATCTTTATTATTATTCTTTAATAAACCAAACGGTCATTTCCTTTTTCCTATATAAAAAACTTGTCCGTCTTGTTTAAGACTCACATTTTGTTCTTTTCGCTCTCTCTCACAATCACGATTCTTACTCCTTTTTTTTATATACAATGCACTTATCTTCCACATAAAAACACACATTTTTTTGTCTTTTTATTATACTTTTGTCTATTTTTATTAATTTTTGAAGACAGTTCTTAAATATACCAAAGTTAGTGGAGAAGATGTTAACCCTGAGATCGAAACCCATTATCCTGCTATACTGTAGAAGGAAAAATTTCAACTTAGGACAATAATTTTTATGACGTCTTACATTTCAGATAAATCGTTTCAATTTAATTATTATTGTTATTTAGTCGGAAATATATTTTGCTGCTACCATATGGTGGAAATTACTATAATTTTACTGCTGTATATTAATTTTGGCAAAAGTCAGAATATGATGTTGTTTTCTTCATATTGTGATTATTTCGTGTGATTTAATATGTCGTCTGCAAATGAGACCAACGTAGGCTCTGCATTAGCTGTTCCCCACATAATTTTAGCCCCTATTATCGTAGCCCTGAAAATTATACTTGACCTAACTATATTAGATTCTCTAGATGGGAAATATTTTAAATAATTGTCAGAGAAAATTTTGTTTTACTTTAATAGTATGAAATCGATTATGTACTATTTCAAGAGACTCCTGGTGATAACACTGCCTAAGACTATTAAGGATAACCGTACCATTAGAGAAGTGTTACTTAACCATATGATCAACCATTTGTTTGATATCTACTGAAAGTACAAAACTACTAAGAAAATTTGAAATGCTTTAGAAGTGAAATATGGGACGAATGATGATAGCACTAAGAAATATGTAGCTGCTAGGTTCTTAAAATTTACCTCTGTCGATGATAAGCCTATTATGAATCAACCACATGAGTATAAAAATCTAGTTGCTGAAAACCTTGCTAAGGATATGAACACGAGTGAGTTGTTTTAAGCTAATGCCCTTGTTGAGAAACTACCTGCCTTATGAAATGAGTATAATTTTTTTTACTCATAATTTATTTTGTACATAACTAATTAAAATCCTTTATATTTTATAAATAATTAATCAAAAATTTGCAATGATTTATAAATTTATTAAAACTTAAATAATTTTGAATAATTTTTATGATAAAAATAAAAGTATCCATAAAACAAAATAAATTAATTAATTTAAAATATCATAATATGTGATTTTGGTGATAATATTATTATAAGAATCAATATCTTAATAATATCTTGATAATATTTTGATAATAATTTGATAATATTTTAATATTATCTTTTATCTCTTATTCTCATTTTTTGATTTCAGATTGTGTAGGATTTATTCTAGTTTTGTCATTCTCTATTTTATCTATTACTAATAAAAGTAAGGAAATAAAGGTTGTATTCTTATTCTCACCTTTTTATTTGTAATTACCAAACATGACCTTAGTATCTTTACTCCTCATTACCAAACAAGACCTTAATATTTAGTTTATTTTTGCGGGATAAGGTTGAAAGATTTCATTTGAGTGCAAAAAGAATTAAGCCTTAATCCAAATTTAAAATTTTAAATGAAGTACTAGCAATCTCAATAATAATCAAGAGGTGAATCAAGAAGATTTGGACTAACAAAACGTTTTATTTCTAAACTTCTGCAAGAGAAAAATATGTTAAAAGTGGTTTAAAATTTTGGCTACGTTTGGAGGATAACGGATCAGCTATTTTTTAGCTAATTCAAGTGTTTCAACTGTTTGACTTTTTCAAACAATTAAAATTTTTGTTTGGTAAAAAGATGAATAGTTAGCGGATTTATCTCAAACGACTGAATTTAAAAAAGCTATACAATAGCAGCGTTTTCGTCATGTATTAACTACAAGTGCTATGAGCATTTTTATTTTTCTTTTTAATTTTAATTTTATAAAATTAATAATAACATAATTATGATTATGATTATGATTATGATTATAATTATAATTTAATTTAATTTAATTTTTATTAAAGTAATAATTATAATTAAAATTTAATTTATTTTTTATTAAATTAAAAATGCTTGGGCGTGCATTCGCAAGTCATTCAAATGCTCACACCCGTGCATGTGCAAATGCTCACTTAATGAAGCAGTAATGCATTTTTTATTTTAATTTTTTATAAAATTAATAATGATATGATTATAATTATAATTTAATTTTATTTTTTATTAAAGTAATAATTAAATTAAAATTTTAATTTAATTTTTATTAAAGTAATATTAGTATAATTAAAATTGAAAAAATAAAAAATAAAAATGCCTATACACGGGTGACAAATTCACGCCTTTAAAAGTTTCTTTAAAACCACATCCTCATAAGTTATTTTATACATCAACAGCTAATACTAAATAGCTAATTTTACTAAATATCTCTAACAAACAGCTAATGCAATCTTTTGGTCAAATCAGCTATTAGCTAATAGTTAAATGCAACCAATTGATTACCAAATAGGGCCTTTATCTTTGTCATGTTTATGCAAAGACCAGTTAAGTTATGATCTAAAGTGATGACTTATAAATATCCATGAAGGGTATGGTAGTCAACTCTCTTGAAATAACTACCAAAGGTAGTTACACATTTAAAGAGGATGTTTGAAGAGTTTTTTTGTTTATCACTTCTTCGATGCAAAGAAGAGAATAGTAGAAATAGAAAAAACTCTCTAAAATAAAAGTTTAGACAAAGTTCTTTAACTGGTGGAAATTCTAACAAGTATCCAAGTACGTGATTCTTTGTTTTTGTATGCATATCAAACGATCCTATAATTCACATAATCTTTGTGATTATGTTTTTATCATGTTTATTATCTTACATTGGTATCAGAGCGGGCTCATATTTTTTTTATGTTATATGCGTGCTTACGTTTTATTTAGCAAGCCCATCGCATGCTCATTATTCTTATGATTTGTATTTTCATGCCTCTCAAAGAATTCTTTCTGGTTTAGAGTAAGAAACTGTAGCAATAGTAAAGGAAACGTTTGGTTATTACTGTGATTGTTCTTGAACCGAATTTTTTTTGTGAATAACAGTATATATAGAGATGTTTCCGAGACAATCAACATTATGTGTATTGATTCACGTTTCATGGTTGAATAATCATCTGTTGTCTTACGGTTGTTGAGAAACACCGAAAGTCTTGGTTCTGGAAACGAAACGCTTGATTATATGTGAAGTTTTGATGTTTATTACTCTTATTTATAAAATCGTTTTCTTAAGTTTTATTGATTTTGTTAGATATTTTCAACTTTGAATGCCATCATCTGCATGAAACGAAACAACTTGACATGGTCTGAGGGCTATAACACTAGGAAGGCATGAAAGAACAGTTTTAAAAAAAAACAACACACACGCAGAAAAATCAGTCTGTGTGGTAAGGAAGAAGATGGGGCATGTGGTTTCACACGTGCCCCCTCTAATAAGATCAGGCAGTGGTTGGCACGTGCACGGTACTCGCCAGCCACTGCACAAACTCCATATAGGGTTTTTGGGCCTAAAAAACGTGTTTTGGGCTAGTTTTTGGCTCTTTGGGCCATTAAAGGGTTAGCTTGGGTTATTAAATGATTAAAGCCTCATTAGTCTTTCTAATTTACACAAACTAAGTTGTTTAGTTAAAATTAAAAAAAAGGGGGGTTTCATTAGATATTAGTTTCTAATGAAACCAAGATAACTTGATTAGTTCAATTATACTTTAAAATTAGAAATAAGTTTCTAATTCTATTTGAATAGTAGAAATAAGTTTCTAATTAATTAGACATTAATATTATAATTTGAATAGTTCAATAAATTGCTAATAATAAATTAAATTATTTCCATATATGAGTATAAGTTCGTTATGTGTTACACAAAATAATTTGTTATTTTGTATACTATTCTGATTCCTGAAAATTTTGTTTTTTAAGAAAAATGCCTATTATTAAGCAAACGCCTAAGCTTATTCGATGTGAGGCACAGAAGAGACGAATTGGCAGCATGTATGTACAGTTAGTCAAC
>JAOTJB010000009.1:25302073-25315208 GCA_027123815.1 Erythroxylum minutifolium
AAACACCTAAAAAAGACACTCAGGGGGAATGACCCCTTTATGCTTTTTTTTCTTCCCTTTCTTTCTACCCATACTTCGATGAGAGTTCCCAGCCAAAACCCTACAAGACTCAGTTAATTCAGTATCCGAAACCACCTCTGTCCCCATATTGGAGCTTTACTCTGCACACTCCGTTATCACTGCCATCTTCCCTCTATGCAGATTCATGACATCCCTGCTAGGAGACTACCACTTAGCCTCTGCTTTCTCTGTCTGAATGGGGCTGGGACAAGTAACTGCCCCAGCTAAAGCAAGAACACCTATCTCGCTCCCCTTCCCACTCTCAGTTGCCTCCCCTATTTGAATATTTGATGGAGTTTGTCCAAGTCCCAAAATTAATTGCTCAGTCAACACCTACTCCAGACTTTCCCTTACATGCTCCTGAGTCCCCTGAGGCAACACCTCTTGGACCTTCAGATTTTCCCCAACTAGCTCCTGCAGTTGACCAGTATCATTCCCCATCACCTGTTCCACATATATATCCTCACCCACTACCAAATCAGCATGCCAACCTGATTTAAACATCCGACCTGTAGCAGCCCATTTTTAAATCACATTCAATGGCTTCCAAGGGTACGAAATAGAGATAGTATCCTGAACCAAGTCTCCATCTTCTCCAAGTCTAAGTATTGGCAACGTATCAGGTAAATCAGCATTTTTTGAAATTTCTATGCAAATTTTAGCATACATAATTCGGTCCATGGTTGTTGTCTGAGTGTCCATGCATATCAGCTTGCCCAAAGCACTTGCCAAATGACTAAAACCTTCCACGGTCCAGTACTCCATCGGGAGGCCATGAAATTGCACCTAAATCGGCAGATCTTCAATCGTCCAGCCCCAGTCCAGGTATCTATTGATGCAAGAACAAAGGTTGCTCACCTATGTGCCAAGGACCTTGTTCCAGTATATCACCAATATTAGAAGATTCAGAAAACTCGAATAAAATTGAACCGTCCTCTAGACCATTCTTGCTCCACCAAGCCATAGCCCACGCATGTACCACCAAAAAGGCCACTTTCTTAGACCAGAAAAAACCCACTAGCGCTTTTGACCATGCTCTTGCGCCAGCCTGAAGCAACTCCAAAGGAGGAGAAAAAACACTAGCATGCATCACATTAGGATAATATTTCAACTGGCCCTTGTGATGTTGCCCACCAACCTTGTTCCTCCAAGCTCCATTCACAACCTGCTTAGTCGGAATGTGTTCCCTAAATGCTCATGATTCACCATCATCACTGCCCTGCTTGACAACGCTCGTCCCATGAAGCAAAGGAGGGAAAGAGGCTAACGTCGGATATGAATCTCCCATGGCCAGGACACCCATCGGACTTCGACATTCAGCCGTCCCCTTATGCTCGTATGAAAAGACTATCCACCCCAAGTAAGAGAAGAAGCCGGAAGCAAAAGGAAAGGTTAAGAAAAAAGGGCATGAAGGTAAAAGGATAGGGGTGGGCGGGAAAGAAAAGGTTGAGAGAAGGCAGAGGATTTTAAAGGCAGAGGTTGAGAAGACTTAAAATTGATAATTATAAAAAATAAATAAATTATCTTTAATTAATTAAAATTTATTTTAGTCAATATTTATTAATAAATTATCAATAAAATTTTTTAAAATAAATAATTTTAATATTTTATTTTATTTTATTTTAGATATATTTTAGTTATTAAATCAAAAATTTTATTTGAAATTTATATATTTGAAGATATTTCAATAATTTAAAATTAAATTAAATTATTAAATAAAATAAATTATACATAATTTAATTAATAATATAATTTAAATTAAATAATTTATAATTCTTATTTATAATTAATATATTAAATAATATATATTTAGTTTATAGTAAATCAAATTATAAAAAAAAGATTTTCATAAATTTTGAAAATTGGAAAAACCAAAACTAGAAATAAAAACAAAATTTTAAATAAATATTTTTTACTATATTTGAAAACAGAAAATTAAAAAATAAATAGCAAACAAGTGATTGCAGAGTATATTGGGCTCTTAATTTCAAGAAGTACTGGCCCAGTTGGCCCAATAAGACATATTTACTTCAAAACCCACGTGTCGGCTAGTCGCATGGCATTAGCATGTTATCAGCTTCCAAAACTACTTTAGAACTTCTTTAACAAGCTGTTAAAGAGTAACCGTAGACAGTACTAACGCACCAAACCGAAACTATATAAATGAAAATTACTTTGTAGCTTATACTCTTCCGAATTTTCAAAAGAAAACAGAAATAAAATTAACTTTTTATTGCCACATCTCAGATCTGCCAAACAAACTCGGACACTACTTCCCTCCCCAATTCTAATTCACCGACTCGATTTTCCCTCCGATTTAATTCAGAATTTTAAACCGACGAATTAGAGGTTTCCGATTCTTGTTTGATTCTCAATCTTGAGTGATGTTGAGCTCGATCGAGATTTTGAAGCAAAACCTAAGCAAGATCGCACTCGACGTTCACGACGGCGACGACGACGACGAAGACGAAGAGGAGCTTAAGATCTACGGCTCTACCAACGGCAACCGTTCTTCTGTCTATGATCGGAGGAATTCTCATAATTTCGCTCATTCGAAGTCAAATTCTCGCTCTACTTTTGTAACCGATGGGATTGACTCTTCTTATAATTCAGAGGTGTGGTTCGTATCTTCAGTTTTTGTTTATTTAGTTTTTCTTCTGACTAGGAGTTGATGGGATAGAATGATTATTTTCCTCTTCGAGTTATATTCTTCAGAACTTGATAAAATCTGTAAATGCGCAAGTATTCCTACTTCTTAGATACTTTGATTTCGTCAAACTGACGATTTAGGTTATTTTCACTGCTAAAACCCGAGTTATTCTATCATTTGTTTGCGAATATCATCCTGATTGTTTGCTATTGTAAGGAGTACATTGTAATTGAGCTTTTAATCTTTAGAAAGGGAGTAGGTATAAGAGTATAAGACATTGTCTTAGTGCTAGCCTCAAGTCATAATAATGACCTAAGACTATAAGTCTCATCGTTCTTGCAAATGTGAGATGAATGAGATTATTCACTTCATATGATAGACTACATTGGAAGTAGCACAAGCTGATATTGTCGTTTCGGAGTACATTTAAAATAATTAGTTTCTAGTTGCTTGCTTGTATTTGTTCCTGAATTGCGGAAGCTCTAGCTTTCTCGTGCTTAAGTGAATTATTGTTGTCTGGACCACATCCACATAGTTAATGTCCAGTTTAATTTGTTTCGTTTGAACTTTCTGCAGATTGATCACTACAAAACGGAAATAAGAAGACTTCAGGAATCTGAGGCAGAAATAAAAGCGCTGGCAGTTAACTATTCAGCATTATTAAAAGAGAAAGAGGTAATCTGATTACTGTTCATTTGATGCTTTGATTCAGTGTCTCAGACACATGAGTGCATACATCTTTTTGTGCTTCATGTTAATATTTAAAATCATGATGAAACTGTACTGCAGAATCTTGATATATGGTTCGTGAATCTTTGAGACCCTAAGTTTCTTGTTCAAAAACTGCATTTTGTAGGATCAAGTTTGCAGGCTGAACCAAGAAAATGGCTCCTTGAAGCAAAATTTGACCGCAACAAAGGAGGCCTTGAATTTGTCAAGAATTGATAATACAAGAGCATCAGCACATGCAGCCAATATGCTCAAGGTACTCTTTGAATATATATATATATTTTTTGAAGTTACTCTTTGAATCTTTATCTTGAGTTCTTGACACGTATTCATGGCAAATACGTGGTTTTCATTATATGCTGCTAAAATTGTGTAATTCTATTTTCTCCAACTATGAAATGTTGTCATTTGTTTTAGTGGGACCTTAGTTGTGCCTACAAACAATGCTTTCATGTTTGTTCTCTTTTTCTTTTGGTTATTAAACTGCATATGGTTATCTGAAAATGAATAACGACAATGAGAGTAACTGACTGGTTCTGCATTTTGCAAAGAAAATATTGAGATGCTTTAATTTTTGTTTCTCGACATGGACATAGAAAAAGAATCATGAATAAGGAAACAGAATGGGGTTTTTGCAGGGAAGTGGTGATCAGTCACCTAAAAGACAACAGAAATCACCTTCAGCTCTTGCCAAAAACCGTTTCGCTGGAGGTCAAACACAGAATGGAATAATGAATGGGGTAGCTCATACTTCTCATTTGGAAGCTACAAAGGAAAAGGTAATGGCAAGTTGTACACAATTCTGTTTTACAATAAGGATACCTTCCAGTACGAGAGGGAGGTAGCAAGTAGGAGAATCGAATTTCTTAGCTTCTGAATTCTTGGTGCTATTTATTTCGTTTTTCTTTATCATTGAGGGAAAATAGTGCACAGCTAGATTCCAGCTTAGATCTACAACAGGGTAGATTGTGGTTGGAGCAATTGAGAGGAAATTAGGATTGTAACAGAAACGATCTTGAATTAAAATTGCAGAAATAACAGTGCTATTAAAATTGCTATATCAACTTATTTATAAAAAGATTGTCTATAAGAATCCTATTTAGACAATTCCTAACTTGAGGTTGAAAATGCATCTGGGGCTACTACTGCATCAAATAGGAAAATGGCATGAACAAACCTTAAACAAACCTAAATAGAAATAACATAATCTGGACTGCTTTGGGATGCTCGTGCTTCAT
This sequence comes from Erythroxylum minutifolium, assembly GCA_027123815.1. Lineage (NCBI taxonomy): Eukaryota > Viridiplantae > Streptophyta > Magnoliopsida > Malpighiales > Erythroxylaceae > Erythroxylum > Erythroxylum minutifolium. Next base: position 25,306,751 of record JAOTJB010000009.1, read on the forward strand.
TCTGTATTCTGAATGAACTTGACAAATTATATCTGAATGCCTTTAGGAGCTTGCAGACTTGCTTGAGGAGAAAAATAGGTCCATGGCAGCAATGCAAGCCAATCATGAACAACAACTAAAGCAGCTTAGGATGGAACTTCAAAAGGAACAAGATAAATTTGAAGATACTCAACTAAAATTACAAGGTATGTTTCTTTGCTTAAGTAATATAATTATGCCTATATTTGTTGTTTTCAATCTTGTTTTGTTTCTGATAATTTTATTGTTCTCTCCCCTTTTTATTGGCTGTTTAATTTTAGAGAAGCACAAGGTTAATGAATCTTTACTAGAGGAGCTTCGGAAGCTGAAGATGGAAGAGAACAAAGTGAGTTTGGAGTTTAGATGGGATGTATTGGGACTTAAATCATATATTTTAGCTATGGAATTGCTAGTTTTTGGTTTCCACCCTTCTTCTTCATCAAGTCTGGATATATAAACCTTTGTATCAAATACCATGTGTAGGTGCTTATTTTTTTGCAGGTTTATTTTCACCCATCGGAATAGTAATCTATAGACTGATGTTATAAGCTTAATGTAAGAATTTTGCAGATATTTTCTTAATTCTTCATGATTTTGGAACCTGAAACATTTGCATCATTTTTCTGATTGGCAGACTTCTATAGATATCAACAACTTACGTGGTGATTTGAGTGCTAAAATATCAGAGATAAGAAACCTGGAGTTAGAGCTGCAAAGAGGCAAAGATAAGGATTCTGATGACACTCTAAAGAGTTTAAAGAAAGTAATAGCTACTTTGGAGAAAGAAAATGCTGATCTTAAGGTTATTGATATCATCCTCTTTAAACTTTCTTTCTTCATTGGCCCTTCCATACTGATATATTATACTATTCCATGCATAATGGGGCTTTGATGTATATCCTTATTATTTAGATGGCAAAGAACGAACTTGAGATTGCTTTGGAAGTGAGCAGAAAGTCTCTAATTGATAAGACCTCTCAGGATGGGGTAATATTTCCCTTTAATAATATGTGCAGAAGAACCTCGTACGTGTTCATCACATTGATTTTTGACCTTTATATGTTTCTTTTCAGAAGGTAAATTCATCTGAAAATTCTCATATGAAGGATGAATTGGAGATATCATTGAAGAAATTGGAGAAAGATTTGAAAGAAACTTGTCGTGAAAGGGACAAGGCACGGCAAGAATTGGCTCGTCTTAAGCAGCACTTGTTAGAAAAGGTAGTCATCCCTCAAACTCCAATTTCATCTATTCAATGTTAATCTGTGACAAATAACTCATGTTTGTGGAATCCAGTGGTTTATGAATGCGTCTTAACAAAGAAAAAGAACTAGGGTGGAGTTCTTAGCAAAAGATCTAACTAGTGTGTACCATCTTATGATTCAGTTATATCATCCTAGGAGGATTTATGTGCTTATTACTGGTAACTCCTTGCCTTCCCTTCTTCCTTGACTTTTATGCTGTTGTAACTCGTTATAGAATATGGTGAAATATTAACCAAGCATAACCCATTACTTGCTGCCTTCATAGTATTTTGTTTCTTGCTTATTTGTGTATATGTCTTTCAAACTCTTGAGTTAATATGTAGGATTTTTATGTTGTAATTGTACTCGTCTAGGAATCTGAAGAATCAGAAAAGATGGATGAGGACAGTAAAATTATTGAAGAACTTCGTCAGAATAATGAATATCTAAAGGCTCAACTATTGAACTTGGAGAAAGCTTTGAAGCAAGCAATTGCAAGTCAAGAGGAAGTCAAGATGAGCAACAACAGTGAGATCCTGAAATCAAAGGAAATAATTGCAGATTTGAATAGAAAGCTTGCAAATTGTATGAGCATAATAGAATCAAAAGATACCGAACTTATAAACCTTCAAACTGCACTTGGTCAGTATTTTGCTGAAATTGAAGCTAAGGTAAATTTTGTTACTTTTCCTATGCAGTTAACCGTTGAATATCTTGCTATTTTCGGTTTGTTTTTTATGCTAATATTACTATTATATGGTTAGGAACATTTGGAACGGCAATTGTCTTTGGCAAGAGAAGAATCAGCTAAACTTTCAGAGCTTTTGAAAGTACGGGCTTTTCCTACTGTTTTCAATTTATGATTCAACTTGCATTCATAATTTATGACACCAATTTGGTGGATTTGCTCTTATCAACTTGAGAAAAATCATCTTTTACTTGGCAAGGTCAATATGTTCTGCCTGTTTGCTTCAACTGGTCACTTTTCCTGTGTTTCTTATATTGAATTGTATAGTCGATGTTAGGTTTTTACATGACTTTCTGTTTGATATATTGCTTGCTTTTTCTCGACTGACCTGGAAAAACTGGGACTTTGATTTGGAAGTCAATATCTCCTTTAAAGTAACAAGCCTTTGCTTCTTTAAGGATGTAGACAAAATAACGGAGGCATCAAAGAGGGAAAAGGAAGATATTTTAGCGAAGCTTACACAAACTGAAAGGACGCTTGCAGATTCAAGAAACAGAGTAAATAAGGTAGAGGAAGACAATTCAAAACTCCGCCGAGCTGTCGAGCAGAGCATGACAAGACTTAATAGAATGTCCGTGGACTCTGATTATCTGGTGGACAGGTTAGCATTATTTAGACATAAGTTTATTCCTGCTCTTGGATGTTTCTTTGCGTCTTTATTTAATGTGATGGAGTGGCAATTGTGCATGTTCTCATTTTGATAAGAAATATCGTTTACACCGGGTTTGAAAATTGAAACTGCAAATTAATCTACTTTTCTTTCACAGGCGTATTGTGATCAAATTGCTGGTCACCTACTTCCAGAGAAACCATAGTAAAGAGGTTCGACTCTTTCTTTCAAGAATACCGTTTGAAATGTCACTCTTTTGCATTCTTTCTTACTATAATTTTGTGATCAAAATGTACTGGCCAATGGTTAATCCTAGAGACCCTACAAGAATGTTTACGTTCTTATATTAGTATCTTGATCAATGAGTCGATATTTGGGCTGCCTTAATTTGGTCTCTCTAGGAGATATGATAAACGTTACGATACGATGGTTTTTGTGCATCTATTGCCAGTGCATTGCAGATGCAGATATTAAAGAAGCTTGAATTGTATCTCCTGCCCTCCATTTTTTCCAGAATTCCAAATGTTTCATCCCTTACCATGGATATTGGTTTCAGGTTCTTGATCTCATGGTGCGGATGTTGGGGTTCTCTGATGAGGACAAGCAGAGGATAGGCATTGCTCAACAAGGTGGGAGAGGTGTTGTTCGGGGAGTCTTAGGATTACCCGGACGCCTAGTTGGCGGAATTCTGGGAGGAAGTTCCACTGATGCCAACTCCAATTTGGCGTCTGACCAGGTATCACTCTTTCCTATAAATGTTGAAGACACATGCATGTATTGGCTTTCTCAGTTGTATCGGATATACTTCCAAGTCTCATTGTGTATGGTGTATGTGTATCTCCAGTCCTTTGCAGATCTGTGGGTTGATTTTCTTCTTAAAGAAACCGAAGAAAGAGAGAAGAGAGAGGCCATGGAAGACACTAGCGGAAGTAGAACAAACGACGGTTCTGAAAGTGGTGCTAACGCTAGTCCTAGTCCTAGTCCGTCTGTGGCAGGAGGTTCTACGGTATCTAGCTTCCAGAGCTCAGGTTTTTCTACATCTCATCCGCATAATTATTATAGCCCCGTAACATCTCAGGCAAAGTTTAAGGCCGTTGAACATTCTGATCCTGAGTTCTCTACAGTTCCTTTAACATCATCATTTGATGACACTACTCAGATTTCAGGATTAACGCCAAAACAGTGAAAAAGTAAGGGGAAAAAAATTGATTGTGTAATTACTTACACATTATAGATTTTTTAATTCTTGTATTCTTGTTGTAGCGTGCGTGCAATCTTCAATTAATTCTTTTCAATCCTGTTAGGGTTTTTCTTTTTTCCCCCCCTTTTTTGTGGTTATTTTTATTTGATAGTTTTGATTTATGTTTTTTTTTCCTTAGATACATGTAGTACTTGAAGTTAAATAAACATCATTAATTGTAAAATGTGTATCGATGATTAATACTAAAAATAGGAAATTAATCATTCCATAAATTATGCAATAGTTATTTTATAATATTATTGATTTGGTTGTATAATAAATATTTTTTAGAAATTATCTATTAATCATTAATAATTTTTATGAATTTTTAAAAATATTATTAAAATTTGTAACATATAAATTTATCAATTTAAATAACTATAAAACATAAAATTTCACTTGTTAAACTATTTTGGCGATCTTGTTTTAGGATTTTTATTATAAACAAATTTTAAATTTAAATATTTATAAAATTTCTGAGGGTATTTTAATCTATAATTAAGTAATCAAATTATTGTGATTATAATTTTTATTAACAATATTAATTTAATAAATTTTTAATCGAGGAAAAAAATCTAAAGGAACACTTGAACTCGTGCTGTGTAATACTGGAAATTGCAAGTTGTGTTTTTAGACCTAGTATGTACGGTCCATTTCTGACCCAAGCGGATTTACCCAACGAAGACGGGTTGAATAGGCCGAGTGGTTTATCCACTTTAACGAATGTAACAGGTCATTATTATACAATCCTAGCTCAGAGTCGTTGCCAATTCAACAAATGGTCCGAAACTCGAAAGATCCCATAAAACCCAAAAAGAGCCCAAAGGTCAACTGACTTCAAGTTTTTATCAGACTCGGAGCCCAATCGGGCTCAAGCCAGGACCCAGCATGCATAACTCCGACACCATATCCTTCAGGCTCCTTGAGGTTTGCATGCTTTTGGTCCTAATGTCCCCACTGAAGAAAATGGGTTTGAGCAAAGTTACCAAATCATCTTGGCCGCCGAAGTGCGAAACTACCAAATATAAAGCAGTTCACAGTCAAGAAGGTACGAGCCACAAAATGATCATTAACTTTGACAGAACCTTCTACTTTGACAGAACCCCAAATTTCAGATCAATTCTAATTGCAATCACAACACTTAGATAACAGTTGGACGGGGGTTCAAAAAGGCGGAACTATATTACAATATGGATAAGAGCAATCACAAACACCAGATCCATGATTTACCAAATTGTGCTGGCAGCAAAAATAGAGTAGCCCTTTTCTCTATACCCTCTTGGCTTTTAACGAAGCCACTGGAATCTTACTCAGGACCTTGGCATCAAACACCGCATATAGCTTCCTAAGCTCTATCGTGGCCTTCTCTGCAAATGGGTCAATCTTATGCTCATACTTCTCATATACAACGGGTACTGTGTGGAGTAGGACAAATGCTGTTTCCAGATGAGTGATGAAAATTTAGTGAACAATCAGAAGCAATACTTGAATTTAAATGTAAGATATGAGTTGCAGAATTTATTACCTATGTAAAACAAAGTCAAGAAATTGCACCAATTCCCAACAATTGACATAACCCAGAAGGCAGCGATGACCTGAGATAGAAGGGATACCGTTTTGCATACAAAAGAAACCATTTAGACAGCTGGTTTAAAGACATAACAAATCCAAATTGCAAAATTGGCCCCAAGTTAGAGATGGCATATAGTTCAGGATTGCCAATAGAATAAATCAATACTAATGTGATGCATATCTCGGAAGCAACACAATCCCATATGTAATCAAAACTCAGTCTGAACTTTCATTAGTGTCAGTGTAATGAGGTATACAGGAACCATACAGTGAGAAATTGCTTCAAATCTTTTCCAGATGCGATATCACGTAAGACAGCAAAGGCACGGTTGACTTCAATCCTCAGCGCCGAAGCAACCTGCAGGAATAGTTCCTCTGGAATTTGAATTTCTGGGATCCGAGGTGGAGTTCTGCAAAAGTGTCAGTAAATGATAAAACTCGTACAAAAAATTGAGAAATGAATCGATGAAAGCCATGATGGATTTTATGAGGACAAAAGGGGTGATGTGTGTGTGCTAATCATGCAACAAAGAAGATCATTACTTTTTTATAAATGTATGAGCATTGGACCAGAGGAAGACCATCGCCAAGGATAATATCAAAACATGGCACACTAATGTAAGCAGGTGGTATTCAATCAATTCAAAAAGGACCCAGATTGCCGTGACAAAACCAAGTACACCCGCCGTGATCTTCTTGTTCCTCCATAATAACACATCAGCAGCTGCATGAAATTATTACAAGTCAAACAACTTAGGATCCAACACAATCTGCATAAGAAAAATTAATGATTTGAAACAATCTACTAAGCATAAACTATTACAAGACAAACAACTAAAATTTCCAACACAATCTGCATGATCACTAAATATTACAAGACCAAAAAACTTAAAATCCGACATAATATGCATAAGAACTAACACAAATTTGCCTCAACATATGCATTTTAAATGTCTTATCAATTATCAACAATCTTGAAAAACAAAAGAATATGTGACTACATGGGTTTCCGCTAGTTGCCGACTTTAGCGTTTGAATATAATGTTTGAATCCAAATAACGGTTCATATTCATAAACAGAGGCAAAAAAAATTCAAAGATGTAGCGTCTATTTCCTGAATCAAAACTAGGTTTATAAAAGATACCAAAGCATTAATCCATACTTATTTGCAGTTTAATGAGTACTTCACAGGCAGCTCAAACCAAGCCGTACAGCTACTCTTAAGCTTTGAAAACAAACAAGCGCTCCACTAAACGAACAACAAGAGCATTACATATTTCTCAACAAAAAAAAAATAGAGCATTAGATAAGAGCAATCGGGAAACTCAAGATGTTCCGTACGTTTTCCTCCGCCAAGAACCTTGTGAACAGGTCTCTCTCTCCCAAACAACCGGTAAATCTTCAGTTTCACCGACGACGGAGATTCCAGCTTCCTCCCTGAATCGGAATCAGAATCGGAAGAACTATGATCGTGTATCTTTTCACTTATCTTCTCCACCATTGACTCGATCGGCTTGTCAGACCCGTCCGCCATTATATTTCAGATTTGAAAATATATTCTCCAAAACCCTAATTTCACCGGCATGAAGCTTCTAGATAACTTTCGGAGCCAAAGTATCAAGAGTGAATCAGCTAACATTGAAAACAGAGGACAGTGTCCTGAGAAAGAGTGAAATTATATAGTCGCGCGCACGCCCAAACCTCAGGTTCGGAGTTGTCATCTCACGAACCTGATGATTTATTGGAATTTGAAATGACGAGAAGTTGACGGCGTTAGATTTGACAGGATGGAGGTGGGGTGACGGAAGTGTTGTTGAAAATCAAATCCGTCGTGTGAAATGGATAACCGGACATCTTTTCCGTTACTTTGTGTCTACTTTATTCTATAACAATTTATCCATTTAATAAATAGGATCCATAAAAATTAGACAAATGAGATAAGTTAGGAATAGAAAATACAGAGTACGTGAGAACAGAAAATCTGTTCTCGTGTAAGACATCTGATCGTCTGTTTTTATTACTCTATATTTATTCTATAATATGAAAATTTATCTATTCAATAAATAGGATTTATGAAAATTGAATAAATGAGATAACTTGGGAATAGGAGATCAGAGTAGGTAGGAACGGAAGATTTGCTCCCATATAAAGGACTAGATCATATGCTCTTATTATTCTGTATTTACTCGGTTTTATGAAAATCTATCCATTCAATAAATAAGACTTACAAAAATTGAACAGATCAAATATAGTACAGGTCACTGCTTTTTGGTCGTCTGATATGTTAAAATATTCTTGGTTGGTTCCACATTAACCTAACGTGTGGACATTATGGTATCTAGTTAAAACTTGTATTATTAGACTGATCTCATGTAAGAGACCATGCCGCCTGATTATGTTATTCTATGCTTATTCTATTTCATGAAAATTCATCCATTCAATAAATAGGACCGATGTAAGAGATTAGATCACATGTTCTCATTACTTTGTGCTTACTTTGTTCTATAAAAATATATCCATTCAATAAATAAGACGTACAAAAATTGAACAAATGAGATATAGTATAAGTCGCTGCTTTTTGGTCATCTGATGCGTTAAAATATTCTTAGTCAGTTCCACGTTAACCTAACACGTGGACATTATGGTATCTAATCAAAACTCGTATTATTAGACTGCAAATGACAATTATAGGATGACAATAGATCGGGTCTAATTGGATCCAAAGTCACTGATCAGAGCTCGACCTAAATTTTATTTAAAAAAAACAAAACGATATCATTTTATGACAAAAAGGAGTCCTTATGCATTACCAGGCCTGAGTGGCCTTAACCAAAAACTCAATAAACCCGAGCTTGACATGTTGATTTCAGGCTAAACGGCCTAATCTCGAGCCCTTTGTCAGCCCATTGACAAAGATTATTGGAATATTAAGGAATATGTTAAGAAAATAAATTAGTCATCCAACTTTGATTTAAGCATAAAATTGATTCTTTAATTTTAATTTTTTCATATTAACTTTATTTTTT
>JAOTJB010000009.1:25358556-25372648 GCA_027123815.1 Erythroxylum minutifolium
TGTGAAAGAGGTTCGTCTTTCCATATATGCGACATAAAATATCATTTGTCATGTTTCTTAGATATAAAAAATAAGAGTGCAACCTAAGATTTACGTATAATATCAAATATATGAGTATGATTTGATATATTTTAATATTTATTATTATAAAATTTTAAATAATTACTCACAATTGATCACGAGACTAACTTTTTACTGGACATCATTGTTTATAAAGAGATTCCATCTTTTTTTCTCTTGTAATTCGCCTAAATTTATAATTAGATAATACTTAATCTTAAGCCTTTTTTCTACTTAGCTTGATTTAATTTTTTTCATATGAGTTATTTAGAAACATTCTCTCTACTAATTATGAGCATAATTGCTTATTACTGAAAATCTCCAGACCTAAAATGCTAATGAACGTTGTTGAATTACATCAAAATTGTAAGTCAAATTAAATAATTGAATACAATTCAATTTGTATGGTTAAATTCAAAGTCTTAGATTTGTAATGTGGAATCATGTGTTAAGGTGGGATTAAATTTATTTAACTTCAATTTGAGTATGATATATCATATAAAACGTGGGAACAGATTTTCTGCTCCCAACAATCCTATTCTTCGTGTTCAATTTTTGTAAGTCCCATTTAATAAATGGATAGATTTTCATAAAACAAATTAGGAACAGAATAATAGAATGGTCCTATAAAATGTAGAGGAAAAATAGACTTTTGAAAATTATAGCAAATTTTAAGACGGAAACGCAAAACTTTCTTTAAAGTTGACTTTTGACATTAGCTATGAAAAAAAGAGAAGGGAGAAGCAATTAATAGCCTACCCAATTACACTCGAGATAATGAATCAAGAAGTCAAACCCCATCAATTGATGAACCCGTTCTTCTCTTTTTGTTAACCAAGTGTTTAATGCATGGAAATCACTAACTTTTCACTGAAAAAATGGTAAAACCACACAGTCCAAAAAAAAGAAAGAAAGCAAGAGAAGTTTGAAGACGTAGTGATGATGTGAGCAGCTGAAAAAAGGGTAAGAGATAAGATCCCGTTATGACCACCCATCACCTACAAATTCTGAATCGACACATCCCTTTTTGCCCTTTTTCAATTTATGCACTTTTCCAACTATTATAGAGAATAGAGTATGGACTTGGTTGATAGACATGGGGAACCTTAAACTGGTTTTGGTCAAACATTTTGGCTCTTAAAAGTATATAACTCTAAAAGTCAATTCCTACATATCTAACTACGAAAGGGATACAAGAAGACATCTAGTTAAGTTAGAACTACAGTTTAGTGGAAGATTCGATAGGGTTGTGCGCTGACAATATAATGAATTAGGCACTACGCTAGGATATAGTGGAGAATGTGGGGTCTTGAACATCTTAGAAGAAGTTACTTTCATGGGGTTGGTGGTGCTAGATGTTACTGATAGATATAGATACCTTGTCTATCAAAGAGGATAACCACCCATGAACTACCCCACTGAGAGTACTTGGTCAATTAAATCTCTTTATGCTATATTGGAATCCAGAAGAGAGAGGGAGAGGGAGAGGGAGAGGTGTATGGTAGATAGTGGAGGGATGTGCCACACTAGCATAAATAGGAGGCGCCCCACCCACCACAACTTAAGAGGTGATAGAGGTCTTAATCACCACTAGGTAAACCTTTTCTTCTTGCCAATTTGTGAGGTTTTGGTGCAAGTACAAGGCAATTTTAAGCCTCTATATGTGGAAGTTCCATCATGAGTTGCTATTGTGGCCTTTTTCAGGTGTTTACAGTCCATGGACATGACCACGGAATGCTGTTGGGAACAACTTGAAGCTTTAATGCTTGGCAACGGCCTGGTCCAGGCCTAGGCCTGAATATAGGCCCAACACCAACACAGAGCCTGTCAAATCGGGCTTTTTGCCAAGCCTAGAAGCTTGCTAATAATTTCCATCCTTTTATCAAAATGAAAACAAGAAACTAACATCCTGAAAATCCCTTGAAGAGGTCATATATGAGCGGTCTATTGTATACGGAGAAACTATAATGGAAATTGTTCATTTGAGAAAAATACAAGAATGCACCACTTTCATCTGGTAATAGTTATATATTCAAGGATACATCCATCATATGGAACAAAGCAATCTCACCCCTGATGTGAAGTCTAAGAATTATCATTTACAAGGATATAGAGGCCAAGAGAAGACAAAATCGCAAGCCTAACATACAAATGGAGCATTAAAAACATATGTTTATTGCATCTATCATAAAACTATGATTGAGAAGTAGAGAAATTAAACTAATAAAAAAAGGTTCAAGAGAAAAGCTCTACCCAACTCTTTTGTCAGCTCAATGGTACTTGGAACAGAACTGATTCCCAAACAAGTCACTGACTTGATTTCTGTCCAACCATGAGAATCCAACTGTGATGCTGGATCTTCTGTATATATCAACCTCACTTCGTTATCAACTAGCTAGTCCAAAATGAGCTGAATTTGGAAGCCAGTTTTGCACTCTTATAGTCGTCTCTAAGTTGTATAAACCTGGTCGACAGCCAAGTACATCAACACTCATCAGAGGAAAACAACCTTGCTTGAATCACTCCAGAACAGGAAGCATGAAACCGGGAAGATAAGGTTACAAACAAAGGTCAAAAATAGATAATTCCACGATGCAACTTTCCATCCTAAACATCTTCCTTTCTAGTGTTTGGTTCAAGAATTTTGAGGTTTTCAGATTACGATAACTGAAAGGAATCGTGCTCATATCACCAACAACTATGCATATTTATGTAATCTTTCAAATGCATTTAAGAGCAAATTTTCCAATCTGTGGACCAATCCCAATGAAAATGGTGCCTAGGGAATAGAATTTCCAAGACTGGTAAACTTTTCCAAGTAATTATCCTTTGTCAAAAGCAAAAACTTTCCTCAAGAATTGGACTGAAACTTGTAAATATTCATGCAGCTTTTGCAGCTGTCTTTTAGAGATGTCCGACCAGAGAAATACTAATCGTCTCTAGCAGTTTGGATTTGATGCTTGGCTGACTATAGCAGAGCCAAAATAAAGATTGAGCTCATTCTGATATGCAGAACTCAGAAATAACTATGATCGGCTTTAAAATTAACTGTATGAAACAATGACCATGTTTATGCTGGATGATACCTTTGCGCATCTTTACGGATACTTGGAGTGCCCTCAAACAGAGTGGAAAGGCTTTCTGGAGCTACTATAAATACATTAGCCATTCTGCAAAGAAATAGATCATTGGTACAATTGGAAATTGCATTCTACAAGGAAAAACAGAAAGTTAAGAAAATTTTGCAACTTACATGCCCAACAATTCAAACTTCTCATCAACAGAGGGGGTATTAAAACTGCGCACAAATTCTCCATACTCAGTTATATCACGTTTCAACCGCAGTCCTCCACTGCAAAACAAAATTGGAGAACATAATGCCAAAGAATTATATGAAACAAAATGATCACAGAATTGTACAGAATAACTTGAAAAAAGCTTAATGGTATCTCACGAAGGGCACTAAATTTAAGTAAGTTTCTAAAAGAATGACTCAACTTTCAGAGAATCCAGAGGTAACCCAGTTACATCCAACGCTACCCCCGGAGTGAGCTTCCAAGACTAAAGGATGCTCTGATTTCTATTTCTAGGCTACATTTATAAGTAACAGAGGTATTAAAGTTATGGAAATGAGGATCTTAAGTTTCATATCATACGCTTTCCCTTCTCTGAAAACACTATACAGTAGTGATATTGCAATGCTACAAGCTTAAAATGTCTCTTACAACACAGATATTCCAAAGATATTAACATTTCACAGTTAGATGAGATAATGCTTTCTTCAAAATTTGAAATCTTCAGTCTTACAGACAAGAGCACATTTCAATTTTGAATAGATACAGAAATGAAATTCAACAGAACTTGAACACCCAACCCCATTAGATCAAGTAGTCAATGGGCATCCCATAGTTCAATAAAACATTCTTGGCATATAATATTACATCAAGAATTACCTGGGATTAAAAGTGAACTTCTGCCAGTGATTAAGCAGTCCTTTATGCAAACGATTTCCCTATAATGGTAAAAAACCAACAAATCAGATGTGGAAGCTATATCATAGCAATTTCAACTTCAACTTACGGAATTTTGCAGAATAAATATTCATAAAAAGTGAACAAGGCCATGAAAACGTTTCTTAGGTAAAAACACGGGAGGGAAAGAGTAAATATTAGGAAAAATTATACAGAAAGAGAAGGCATTATGTGAAGCAATAGTAGGAAAATTTATCTCACCAGTTCTGTCAAGAAGGCTTGTTTGTTAAGACCATCTAAAGCAGTGAATGCAGCCTCAAGCACACGAGACAGATATGCCACAACCCTAGTCCACAGATTCAAAAGCATGATTTGGTAGTATAAATAAACAAATAAAATATATTTTGGGATTAATTTTCATGCTAATTCCCAAATAGATCAGTATAAAGTGTATTTCTCATGTCATCCCGACATAAGAGAAGGTAGGGCATTGCATTCTAGGGCCTCCAATAAAGCTAATAATGTCCAGTTAAAGTTTTTCCTCTCAAAGGATTCCCAGATAGTCAATGTGTAGCCATGGAGATGAGTCAATTTCAAGTATTGCAAACAGAAGCATGATAGTAATGCTGAAAAGATTATAATAGAATAGTAGTACTTCCATGTCAAATTCACACGAGATCTGAGCTCAACACACGCATTCCAAGTTTAAGTACCTCGTGCAAGCATTTGTTGGACGATGATCAGGAGCAATTCCGTCATCAGGTGAACGATAATCAGTAGCCTTTTGTTCAGCTGATAACAACCGCTCAACCTAAGAATTTTACATTTCAAATTTATACCACACAAAACTAAATTACCACACAGAGGCTATCATAGAATACAAGAGAAGAACAGCTAAGAACCAACCTCAGCCATGACAGTCTCAATGCATTGTTGAAGCCCTTTGTATGCAGCACCCTCTGCACTGGACATCGCTGTTGCCATTTCTTCACAAGAGGCAGCATGTGCACCCTCTACAGGTAGTAAAAGCCGAGATATAGAATTTGCAAAATACTGCAGATAAAATTTCAAACTAATTTAGGTTCTTGGAAAATGTAGAATCTCATCTAATTTTGACAATTTTGCAAGATCAAATGGCTCAACATACTTGCTGAACTATGGCCACGCTACTGCCGCAACGTTGTACAGCAACCATGAAAGATCTGAAACTGTTCTCACCAGCAGCTGCAGCAGCTTCTGCCTACATGCCAATATCATTTTACTTATCTAATCCAGTTTAGGCTGAGTTATTTATCACTTTCATAAATCATCAACATAGAGACAACAATAGAAAGAAGTGTTACGGTTAGGAAATTACAGCAGAAGCAGCTGCAGCAGCCACCCTTCTACTAACACTAGTGCCCAGCACAAACCTTTCCCTCAAAGCTGCAGCTTCAGTCAGGCTATCTCTAGCCCGCTCAAGACCTTCTGTTATATATATTGCAACCTGGGAAATAGCATGTTTGAGTAACTGGTACATAATTCCCCTAATTTGGCAAATTAAAGTAAACAACTTACTTGGTCAAGCAAGCAAGTGAACACCGTCCTCACATTTGTTGCAAGAGCAGCAGGCTGTAAAAGTATATTAAACTTAATCAATAAAAAAACCATCAAATTTCTAATCTAAAAAATTGAAGTAACAATTCCCATACTTAAATCTTCATATTTCAGCCTAACTGGACAAAATTTTGGAAATTTCAGAGATTTTCAATGATTGTGAAGTCAAAAAATAGTTCCCCTGCAATTTTTGGCATCATAAAAGGAACAGTAAATTTATCATATCATGCATAAGAGATTCTGCCAATTTGTAGAAATCAGATATTGGCATGTGTGTGCCCACACAAATATTTAGCTATATGATGAATTGTAGTATGTCATATTGAGTGCAGGAACAATAATGACCTGAGATGAAAACAATGTGCATCTCGATATTGCTTCTTCATTCCAACGCACAAACTCTGTTACAACGGTCACAGATATCTGATGCTGAGAGGACGCTACTGAAGCTCCCCTTGCACGCCCAATCGAGCCAGTTGACTCTGAGAGCTGCTGGCCCTCAGTGCGCAATTCTTCCATCTGCAAGAGGTAATCAGTGTGTCACTGTGAAAAACAGAAAAAGAAGAAGAGAAACGAATGCATGTGTCAATTCAAACAAGCGCATGAATGTGGTACAAACCTTTGCTTTATATAGTTGTCTAAGAGAGGCTTGCTCGTGTTCAGAATATTCATCCTTGTGAGAAGAAAACAAAGACTCTGTGAGGCCTGAATGAATGTAGATTGCAGTTAACACCAAAGTAAAACAAAGGAAATGTATGGATGATCGGAAGTTTGAAGAACTACAACACAACCTACAAATGAAACTCTACTGGTTAATTGGTTAAAGACAATTTATGAGATAACAACTGTAAATAAAACCCTTTGATAACAGAACTAAACATAAATAACAGTTGCTTCAACATTGCAAACCTTTATGCAGTGAATATTTACAAGTAGACTGTAAAATAGAAAGAGTGAATTACCCTCAACATCCAAGTCACCACATCCTACAGCTCGTAGGTCTCTAGCAAGTTCTTGTGTCTTCTCATATGCCACTGCTAGCATTCTAAGATACTGACCCCCAACGAAGAAGGAATTATGTCAAGATCTGATTGCCATTTCAAGCTGACATCTAGATATACAAGAAACACAACTGGCACTAGAAATAGGACTCACTAATAAAAGCCCGCCTTGTTCCACTGGAGGCAAATTCACAAGTGATGGTTTCACTAATAACTTGTCCAATATTGCTGTAACTCGCTGCTCCAACACTCGCGATACTAAGATTGACATGACTTCATTAGGAGAAGGAAATACTGCCATAATTGTAGCTGCTTCTTTACGAACAGTATCTACAAGATAGAACAAAGATGTAACACTAACAGATGCTTTGAGTAGTTCAAGGCCTTGCATCAAACAGATGGTTTCTTCCAAACCTGTGATCTCTTTGTACAAGGAAGAAAGCCCACGAGCAACATTACTTGGACTGGCTTGAGAACCCTGATCTCCAAGAACCAATCTCGTGTCCGCATTCATGACCTCCACATCAATGAACATTGGACGTGTGGCCACATAATGTTGCATCGCACTAGTGCCCCTGTTAAACTGCAGCACAGAACCCTCAATTTTTAATGAAATTCCCATCACAATTATTGCTTAAAAGAAGATGAGGATTGAGTGCTTCTTGTACTACCCTCCTAGATTTCTTTAAAGAAATCAGATTACGTATGATAGTCAACCACTTGTGACCATATTAGATGCAGCTTTTCTAGCTAAACCCACAATTAGCAAATGATTCCCGAGAGTCCTATCACTGAACTCTGCCTAATTGTATAGGGCATAATTACCTGCGATAGAATTTTTGCACATTCTGCCATTGTTGACAATTCTCTTCTTTGTGATGCAGCATCGAATCTAGACAATAATCTATTCTCCAGTTCTATATAGAACAATCAAGAGGAAAATAAAAGCAAATCATCATTATAAAACACCATTCCAAATGCTATCATAGAACTGAAAAAGTTGCCATACCATTGCAATAATCCTGAAGATTTGCAACAGCAACTTCTAATCCTCTGCTGGCAGTTGCATTTCCCACAACTGACGGCACTGAAATGCTTTGTCTTCCAATGTCTTCCTCAGCAAATGATCCTAAAATTCAGATAAGTACCAAGAAAAAATCATATCTTAGAAAAGTTGTAAATTTTGATAGAGAAGAGCCACCAACGTAAACAATATTCAATAACTATTTGCTTTATGGCCACATACTAAATGTAAATAGTACAGTAGACTATCAACAATGAAATGACACAATCTTATGCGTATGCCCAAACAAGGTTTTCGGAATGTAAATGCTAAAGGAAAGGTATGCAAAGTTTGTGATAATCACACAAATTCATCTCCTGACAAAGTCAGTCACCACTAAATTTTCAGTAAACTATGTTATGTGTACCACTCAATTGCTACAACAACACAAATTAACTCCTCCTATCAGGTATCTTAACTAATCAAACATTGAGACTGCATGAGAAAGTCACATGCAGCACCTAGCTCTTAAAGAGGAGAATAAATCTACCATGTGTATGGCTGACTTACAACTCTACACTCATAGAATTCCTCGGATGTAAGAGTAAGTTGTAAAGAATTTGGCATCATATGCCCCTTCTCTATATCAGCCCTTGTTTGTCGATTGATAATGAAAATGATTTGCATGTGTTTGTTTAGGTCAGTGGTGACTTCAAGATAGCATGCTACCTTTTAACTATGTTGGTTATTAGCAATGCCAATATCATGCAGCCTAAGTTCTACTTTAATAATTTGCAGTCGAGCTAAAATGAGGTTCACTTCTTCATATTACAAAAGGTGGAGGTGGGAATCATACAAAGAATTTATGACTTTACACATAAGGCAACTCAATTATTGAACAACTATTCAATATTGAAGGTACCATAAAGTGACGACCATCTTACGTAATTTCTGTGCAACTGAAGCTGCCTCAGCTACACGGCTATCATCAGAAAACAAAGGTGAATGTTGAATTAGGTCACCAGGGCTGCCATTAAACTCCATCAAATACTGTAGGAAACAAGCAGCAATGTGTTTAGAAAACATCCCTAGATAAAAGGAGGACAAAATATTGATTATGATACCTTTATGAGATCTATTGTCTGACTGGCTGTTTCCCTCTGAGCATCTGCACTCTAATGAGCAAAATGAGACGAAGGATATCATAATATGTCCACTTTTCCTTTCTTCATTTCTATATATTGTTGTGGTCAAACACAAGTAAAAGTGAAATTTTACCTGCAAATGATCTCCAATTTTGGCAGCAGTTTGTCCAACACTTGAAATACGTGAGTCCAACCTAGCAAAACTATCGAACAAGGCATCTACACCCTTTTCCAGCTGAACAATAAAACAAATACAGCAAATGAAACTAAAACTACACTTATTTTCCAGTTGAACAATTAACCACAGAGCACATCAAACCAAAATGATATCTTTTGTGAATGGTCACATTTGCAAGTTTTTGTTCTTCTAAATCAAAGGGAAGTAGAAACTTGCTCCAATATCCACAGATATATCTGATACTATGCAGCCGTTCAGGAATTGTTTTAGAAAAGGAAATTGATATCTTCATTACAGTACATAATGAAACATTCATAGAGGCCATCTTCATAACAACCTCAGCAAGTGTCTTGCGGTGCTTAGAATCTTGTGCAGAAACATCCTTCTTGAGATTGTAAAGCTTTCCATCAATCTTCGAAGAAAGAAGAGAACTTCAGCCAAAAAGACATCTAATAATTCTTAAAAGTCCATCACTTGTAAAATCAGAAGCCGACCTGTTTCCGAAGATCAATCAATTCCTTGCATGAATCCTTGAACAATGATAACAGAGCATCTACTTCGGGAAAAAAGGGTGAAGCTTGCACTTGCGCAAATTTTGCTGCATCCGATGAGGCCCTCACGTGCCCATTAGGTAAGGCATCAGTCCCAATGCCACCATGTCCATCTACAGAGTCTGCATCATCTTCGAGGAAAGCTGGAAGGAGATCGTTTACCAACTTTCCAAATAGTGCATCAAATGAAAAATCACCCTACATTTAAACCAGCCACCAAATGAAATAGTAACCCAAATTAGGAACAGGAAATAGCAAGAGAGGAGAAAAATATAAAACCGTGTCGCAGGAGTTAATACCTTAAATTCATCTATATCAAGAATAAGCGGAAGGGAGCCAGCTGACGAAGATTTTGATCTTCTGTCACTCTTGACTCCATCTCTAATCTCTTTCATCTAGCTCACACAGGTCATAAAATAAAAACAAATAAATCACCATCTCAAGCACAAAATGACTAAGCTCATATGCACAACACAAAAATCTCAGAAAACCCAAACCAACTCAGTTTTTATGAAGTAAACAGTAGAAAAAGAAATCAAAGAACAGTCATATAAAAGACAAATCCCATCACGACACGCATCAATTAATTAGCAAATTCCTACGCTCAGAAGAGTACATAAGCGACATTTCACTTTCCCCGAGAATCAAACCTTATGCTCGTAATTAAGTTTTTCGACGAAGCCCAGACAAGATAACCTCAAATAAACAATTATCTCTTCTCGTCAGGTTTTCTCTGTTTTCTCAGAAACCAAACAAGCCCCTAGAAAATTAAGTTAATCTACAATACCACCGTTAACCTCCGAACACAAATTCAAATGAGGAGCAAAGCATAAGTTTCAGATCACTTAGCTAAAATGGTGAAATTGTTTACCTCTCTTTGTCTCTGATGATTTGACCAGTACTAATCAGACAGTCCTCTTCTTGTTCACCGATTTCGGTTTCGGTAGATCGAGCTTAGGTGAGAAAGAGACCGAGAAAAAAAACAGACTGTTCTTCAGCGAAAACTACAATGAAAAATCGAGTTTTGTGCTTATTACTATTTTAACCTCCACAAGCCCCGGGGAAACGTATAATCAAAGGTGGGTAATTTGGGAAACTGAAATCCAACAACACATGCTGTATATTCTTTTGTGCATCTATCTAGCTGTTTGTTGTGGATGCCTCCATCTAAACGACAAAGCGTAATACATGGTCAAGATATACATGGATTCAGAATCCGAACTAATCATGCGTAGTAAGATAAAATTAACAATATATAATTATAAAATTAGTATATAATAAAGATTTAATAAAATTAAAATTATTCCTGTGTGACTGTGAAATCACATGTTTAAGTCACAAAAATAATTTTTTGTAAAAATATAAAAGAAATGATGTGTCTAAGATGACTCTTCTTTAAACTCTTGCAAAGCGAAAAATCTTATGCATCGGATACGTTGCGAAGAATCTTATGTATCGGATACGTTGGTTTTAAAGAATTTTAAATTAAATTTTAAGAAAGTGATTAATTTTAATTATTAAAAAAATAATTTTTAATTAAAAATAATTCTATTAAATAAAAACTAACGAGTACATTTTAAAATAAGTTAATTTGTAAATTAATTAACCATTTTTTATCAATATAAATTAAATCAAATTTTTTTACAAATGAAAAGGTTGAAACAGTTAAATTTTTAATCATTTGTTTATATTTTAATTTCTGAATTAATTGAGCATTAATTCAAATTTAAATGATATTTTTATTTATTTTAATTAATTAATCAAAATTTCATTATTTAAATTTGTGGACTAAAATTAATATCTTGTTAAACTTAATTATAATAAATAAAATAACTATTATCAAGAAATTAATATAATTACCTTTATTAACAATTGTCTCTAATCTAACTATTTTTAGAAAAATATCTAACGACTTCTCCATTAAACACATTTTAAAGGGTGAAGACAATACATGCTAAAAGAAAATTAATTATTCTCTATAATTGATAACTTTTCAACCATGGCACTAATTTTAAATTGACCAATTATGCATTAGTAATTCAAATATTATTAGAGATTGCAAGATCAACCGATAAGGTCTAGCTTGATCGGATTTAGAGTTCGGACTATTTGAGCCTGACTTTGTCTAAGATTCGACAAGTAATAACAAGACGATGTTATTTTAATATTTTTAATTTAAAAAATAATTTGGATTGAGCTGAGTTGGGCTTAGGCTTGCAGCTTCAGGTCAGATTTGGTCTGGGTTGAACTGGGTCATTATCATCCCTAAATATTAGCAAACCGTACTAATCTGAACTTATCGATAAAAAATGGTCAATTTTTTATTAATAAGAATTATTAAGGTGATAGAACTATAGTAGTTACGTGACAAAAATACTAATTTGACGCAGCTCGTTACGTTATTTACATTTACAGAAAAACTTAATATCGGACTACTTTTTTTAAAAATAAAAAAATAAATATTTTTAATACAAGTTTAGACTAATAATATAAAATTGAATAAAGTTTATATCTCTAATTACTTTATTATAAAGTTGTTGGATTTTGAAATAATTTATCGAAACATTATAATTCGTAATTATTACGTAGAGATAACACTTGTAATTTACTCCAATATAAAAAATATATCATCATTACTTAAAATTATTGAGTATGCAAACAAATCCTCTGTTTACTTAATAGCATTGTGTTTCAGTGTTAGTGACCCAAGCTGAGCTGTAAAGCATTTGGGCCCAGTGGCAGAAAAGTCCAATCCAAGTAATATATTGGAATAGATCCAGTCCACGAAAATGTCACCTGAAACGCACTTAATATCTTCCACGTGGCGGACCCAGGTGCTTCTAATAACAAAAGTTTCCCGCCCTTAAAATTTTGTACGTTTAGAAAGCTTTTAGAAATGGAAATTTTAGTGAGGGAGAGAATTAATCTTTTTTAATTTTTAAGCATTAAATTTAACTAAGTTTAATTTTTTTCAAATTTTAAGTTAAGTTTAGGTTTAAACCTTTTTTTCGAACTTTGAGTTATGCCTAAGCTTAAGTTTTAAGACTCGATCTTAGATTTAAAATCCAAACTACTTTCACATCAAAAACCCGACGTTTTATATGTCTAATAAAATAATATCATTTTGTTAAAATAAGATCAAGTTTGAACTTAATCAGATTTTGAATTGTCCGAACCTCGATAAAGTTTAAACTTGAGTTGAATATTAAACGTTTTATCTAAACTAATTCAAATCGATTTAGACTTTTCGTACCAAATTATTTGGACTTTTCTAACTTCGGTTTAGATTGTTCGTGCCAAATTATTTGGACTTTTCTAACTTCAAATTTGATCTAAACTCCAATTGTCAAAATCTCGATAAAATTTGAACTTGAGTTGAACGTTGAACGTTTTATCTGAACTAATTCGAATCGGTTTAAACTGTTCGTACCAAATTATTTGGACTTTTCTAACTTCAAATTTGATCTAAACTCCAAATAATGTTTGTGTTTGCAATAAAATAATACTGTTTTGTTAAAATAAGATCAAGTTTGAACTCAATCAGATTTTGAATTGTCCAAATCTCGATAAAATTTGAACTTGAGTTGAATGTTGAACGTTTTATCTCAATTAATTCGAATCGGTTTAGACTGTTCGTACCAAATTATTTGGACTTTTTTAACTTCAAATTTGATCTAAAATCTAAATAATGTTTGTATTTGCAATAAAACAATACTGTTTTGTTAAAATAAGATCAAATTTGAACTCAACCAGATTTTGAATTGTCCAAATCTCGATAAAGTTTAAACTTGAGTTGAATGTTGAACGTTTTATTTGAACTAATTCGAATCGGTTTAGACTGTTCATAACAAATTATTTGGACTTTTCTAACTTCAAATTTGATCTAAACTCCAATTGTCCAAATCTTGATAAAATTTGAACTTGAGTTGAATGTTGAACGTTTTATCTAAACTAATTCGAATCAGTTTAGATTGTTCGTACCCAATTATTTGGACTTTTTTAAACTTCAAATTTGATCTAAAATCCAAATAATGTTTGTATTTGCAATAAAATAATATTGTTTTGTTAAAATAAGATCAAATTTGAACTCAATCAGATTTTGAATTGTCCAAATCTCGATAAAATTTGAACTTGAGTTGAATGATGAACGTTTTATCTGAACTAATTCGAATCGGTTTTCGTACCAAATTATTTGGACTTTTTTAACTTCAAATTTGATCTAAACTCCAAATAATGTTTGTATTTGCAATAAAATAATACTGTTTTGTTAACATAAGATCAAATTTGAACTCAATCAGATTTTGAATTGTCCAAATCTCAATAAAGTTTAAACTTGAGTTGAATGTTGAACGTTTTATTTGAACTAATTCGAGGTTTAGACTGTTCATACCAAATTATTTGGACTTTTCTAACTTCAAATTTGATCTAAACTCCAATTGTCCAAATCTTGATAAAATTTGAGCTTGAGTTGAATGTTGAACGCTTTATCTGAACTAATTTGAATCAGTTTAGATTGTTCGTACCAAATTATTTGGACTTTTTTAACTTCAAATTTAATCTAAAATTCAAATAATGTTTGTATTTGCA
>JAOTJB010000009.1:25494472-25521086 GCA_027123815.1 Erythroxylum minutifolium
AGAGAAATAAATAATAATGTATGTCTTTTATTATAATTAATAAAAATTAAAATTTAATTATATAAAGTTATTTTCGTTACTGTTAAACATGTAGTCTTTTTAAGTGGCTGGCTTTGGCTTAAGCTAAAAAACGGCGTCAGTTGGTACGTCTGATATGCAGCTCTACAAACTAGAGCAAAAACGACACCGTTTTGTAATTAGATAGAATAAGACAGGCTAATATTGGACAGAGGATTCGGACTCGTAAACTGCATACCTCTATGTATTCATGCGAAGCAGAGGATCACAGCCCGCCTTCCCTGCCTTCAAGAAAAGTATCGTTCGCGCACAATGTTCATTGTTCTCTTATTTACCAATTTGCTCTCATCCTTTCTCCAAATTTACATCCTCTATCCTTGAGGTCGGACTCGGGACTTCGTGTAAAATAATCGTCCTGTCACCCTTGAAACGACACCTTATCATGTCCAACAGTTTGACCACATTTGTGCCTCTTTTAACTTTATGTCCATGTGGAGAATTTAATTCCGACACTACCCTTCTCTCGCTTCTTGAAGATCTCACTCACTCATTTGTTTTATATGCACTTCGAGTCACCAATCAATTGAAATATTGAAATTCTAAACCCTAATAAATTAGGGTTTCATTGCTAAATAGCTAATCTAATTTCTTCTTACCAAAATAAATTGGGATTGGTGGGATTAATTTCGATATGTATGCATAGTTGAAACTAATTTTGATAGAAGTGCTTGAGCTTTGTTGATCGGGCGATTTGTTATTTCCTCTTGTTCATGGCGGATCAAGAAGAAGAGGATCTGAGAATGGCTCTGAGAATGAGTATGCAAAACTCGCCACCGGAACCCAAGAGGAGCAAGCCCAGGGACTCTGCCGGGGCGCCGGCGGGGTCATCGTCGGAATCTAGGAGGCTACAGCGCGAACTCATGGCTGCCGCCGCCGAGAAACGGATGCTTGCTTCGACGAAAATCGCTTCCCCTTCAAAACCAGCCGATATTTATAAAGGACCTGATAAAAGCTTGGATTGTGATAAAAAAGAGAAGGAATTGGAAGCAAAAGAGAGCAATTTGGCAGAGGAATTGTCAAGCGAGCAAGCAAATGAGCTGTTCTCGATAGTGTTCGGAAATGGGGTATCGAAGGGTATTCTTGCT
This sequence comes from Erythroxylum minutifolium, assembly GCA_027123815.1. NCBI lineage: Eukaryota > Viridiplantae > Streptophyta > Magnoliopsida > Malpighiales > Erythroxylaceae > Erythroxylum > Erythroxylum minutifolium. The sequence goes on from JAOTJB010000009.1 coordinate 25,495,636, forward strand.
CGGTGGAGCAATCAGGGCATAAGGTATTTTTAATTTGGTAAACTCGAATTCTCAGTTCTTTCCCGTGAATTGTGTTTTATGATGTGGATTGCGCTGATCAAAGTTAAAAGTGGAGTATTTGAATCTTGTACCGTCTTTTGAGTGCTAGTCAGTACCGTTTGAACTTTTCTTGATTTGTGTATTTTCATGATAATTTCTCGATTAGCTTGTTGGTAGCATCCTTTTGTTCCGATAATAGGTAAATTTTATTTAAAAAAGAAATGTACTTGAAAGGATGTTCCATATGGTTGCTTCAACCTGTTTGACAGTTTGAGCGGAGAATGGGGATGTTAGGGTTTTGAAAATTTTTTGGGGTTGGGTGCTGCACTTCACTCTTACTCATGGTTACTTTCAAAACTCGAGTCTTTGTGATATGGTATTGAAAGACGTCATAGATTGATTTTTGAGGATATTGTATAGTTAGCATATGCTACAGTAATTAAACTTGTTCTTTGTCTCTAATACTCAAGAGTTACCGGTTATTGGTTGCCAAAAACTCTTTAGGAAATTATATAAATAAATAACTCAAGACAAACTTTGAGGTTAACTAAATTCACAGTCAGGATTCGGAATGAAACTGTTAAGAGTAGGTAACCCGTCTCACAAAGAATATAGCTGAAAACTCAAAAGTTTCAGATTATCCTTTTCCTGCGATAAATGGAACCATGCATTTCTTCAGGCTGAAAAAGTTCTTGTTTGTTCATATATTCTGTCAGAAGGACCCTACTATTAGAATATTATGTTTGTGTGCGCTATATCATGTCCTAAGATTCATATCTTCGAAATCTATCATAAATTTGTGATGGGTTCCATTCTCATCCATTTACTTGAGCTATTGAACAACTTATGGTGGCAAGTCTCACATGCCTATGATGGCTAATGTACGCTAAACATTCCTATAGGTTTAGCCCTGATCCAGAAACATCTATGGGCCTAGTGCAGCATGAAGGTGGGCCCTGTGGCGTCTTAGCAGCTATTCAAGTAATCCCTTGAATTCTAATTATATAATTTTCTGATCCTTGTCAGGTGTTGCATTAAATCTTGAATGAGTCTGGCATGTGACACATAATCTGTGCAGCTATAGTGCATATACTTTAAATTGTTAGTCTGTCTCTAATATATTGCCTAATTACTTGTATCTGTGCTTTTTGGTGGAACTAATTGCTTCTTAAAGAAATTTTATTCCAGTGTTATAACCTCACAAGAAGCCAAATATAGCTGCATGATTTTGCTAATACTGGTCATGATTTATCACAGAGGTTGGGAAGTTAGATTAGTTGGACTGGAACTTGGTTTCTTTCTTTAGTAGTAACTTTTGAAAATTGATGTTTGGGATTTGTTATGTTACTGTTGTCAATGCACAATATGTCCTCTGATTTATCCTGCATTTTTTATGCTGGGTTCATAACATTATAAAGTATGAACTTATTCTTTTTGTAAATAATGATCGAAAATTGGATCAAATTAGAATGGGGATAGCAGAAATTTTAGTTACTTCAGCATTTGTAGGAAGTGAAGACATGTGGCAATGATATTGTCACTCAATGGGAATAGTGATGTATGGATTAGGTGCAGTGAAAGCATGGCACTGGTGGAGGCAATGGACTATAGATAATCACAGTAAGAGAAGGTTCTGATTACATAATGAGTTAAAGATTGTAGATGGTGAGGTAAAAGTCATGATCATGCATTGGAGGAAGTGCTCGAGTTTTCAACATGTGGGATGATGTCATAAGATTGTTCCATGTGTCCGGTATTTTTGGTTCACTAATAAAATATATATATATGTATATATATATAAAGAGAGAGAGAGAGAGAGAGCAAGCTATCAGCTCAAGGAGTATGCGATGGAATCATTAGTTGAGATTTGACACTGTAGTTGGTTATTTTGGTTTCAGTCAAATAAAGAAAAGAAAGTAACGGATGTAAGGAGACTAGGAATTGTATTCTGCTGCATATAAATCGATTAGATTTTGTGATCAGTGAACTTACTATTCTTCTCCTTGTCATGCAGGCATTTGTTCTCAAATACCTTCTTTTCTTTCCGTATGACTTGAGTAGAGTTGAACCTAGCATGCTACAAAGTTCAGGTACTGGGAGACTATCTAAAGGGCAATGTGTTGCACCAGATGATTTTATTTCTCTTACTGAAGATGAAAAAACTAGGTAATTTCTTTGAATCAAGGAAGTAATAGCTCACTGTTGAGAGCCTTATAAATTTTAGAGAGAAATTTTATTTCAGCACAATTTTCCATTTACATGTTGTAGTCATTAATTGATGATATTGGATAATTTCAGAGCTCTGGTCAGAAGTATGGGTGAGATATTGTTTATGTGTGGAAGTAGGAAAAGGGCTGTCATTGCCTTTCTGAACGTTAGTGGCAAAGATGCTGGGACTCTTGTTAGGGATGAGGTAAATTGGTCTTTACAGTGGTAGTTGCAAAATACTGTTAAAAAATTTGTGAAATTGGAGTTTTTTAGCTTTTGCTATAATGGTATTCACAAACTTTCTTTCTTTAACTGCTTATAATTTTGTAGAAAATTGCAAAAACACTTGAGGACCTTTCATTTGAATCGGCCACTGATTTGCGGAAGGTTCTAAGGATTGAGAGATATACATCTCACGCAAGAACGTTGATGAGGCTTGAAGAAATGATTCCTGTTTTCCAGTCACGCATGGGCGCATTGCTATTCCTTATCTCTGCATTATTATCTCGAGGATTGGTATGCTTTAGTGCAATTCCTTATCTCTGTATTATTATCTCGAGGATTGGTATGCTTGAGTTGGTGTATATAGGTTTATCTTTTACAGTTTACCTAATATAAATGAGTTTAGAGTGTGATCAAATCATGAACACTTAAGGCCTGAGATGAGAATATTGCAAGAAAATTAAGGGGGTGCTTGGTTGATGGATTTAGGTAGGAGTTAATGGGTAAGGAATGAGAAGTGAGTGGTTGGTTGTTGATTATCATTATAGGAGCAATAGTTTGATATTCTACTTTTGGGGAATTCTCTATATCTTCCGTTTGGTGGAGGAATGAAACTCATTCTTTAGTAGTAGATCTTTTTTTAAAAATATTTTTAATACTAATTAATTAAATACAATTAATTAATTAAAATATAATTAATTACAATATAATTAATTAAATTATAATTAATTAATTAGTTAAAATATAATAATTTTTTATTTCTCAATATTTTTTACAAACCAACCACTATCAATGGTAATAGTAATCATTCCTTCCTCTTAACCAACTATCATAATTATAATTATAATATCCATTATCATTCCTCACTATATTCATTCCCATTTCTATTACCATTCTCTTATACGAACCAACCACCCCCTAAGAGTAGGGACCTTTGATGTGACTTGCAATGGCACAGAGAGAGAAATAGTGGGACTAAATGAAAAGGAGGATTGTTGCTCAATTAAATGTAACCTCATACTAACTAAAAATTCAAACGTTTGTGTTAAGTGTCAGGTTAGCGCTGACCTGACACTTATAAAAAAAATTTATTAAATTGAGCAGGTCCTTGTGCCACGTCAATGTTGATGTGGCAAGGTGGGACTTATATTTTAATTAAATAAACAAAAATGTTTAATTTTTGTTAAGTGTGGGGCCCACCATTTAAATTAAACTTTAAAAGTTTAAAGACATCTCTAACTGCAACGAGCGGGATCTTCTGTCTAAGAAATCTCTGTCCAACCTTGTCTAAGAATATAAACAATATCGTTCTATTTAAAGAGCTGAGGAGTGAGTAATAAGCCACTTTTTTTATGTTTACATTAACTTTCAAGCCAAGCCGTTTTATGAAACACTTCAAAATAAACGTCGTTTACAAAAACATTTCGTCTGTTTAAGTGTTTTGTTTGCTTTCTCTTCTCCATTCATGTCCATTTGAAGAAATGAGGCCGAATCACAAGCTTCTCGCTTACCCATCGAAAGAACGTGTCTTCTTCATGTAAGTCATAGCCGTGACTTAACTTGCACGGTCCTGCATGCAAGTCACGATCGTGTAATTTCAAATGAAACAAACAATAATTTTTATAATGCACGGCTTGAAAACACAAAGAGACAACACAGACTTGAATCAATATTGCAATGGAGATTGGGAGTGTCCTTCAATTTCTCGAGAACAAGACCATTTTGGTCATTGGTGTAACTAGGTTCCTAGCAACTATTTTGGTTGTCATTTTCTTTGAGTTGATGTAGTAAATAGTTTTCATAACCATCACCAAGACCCACAATGATAGGACCATCTACCCTTACCACGCCTTCCTCTCCTGGTTCATCAACTTATTCGAACACTAGCCAAGCACCTTATTAATAGCACAATCTCCTCATTAATTTGCTAGAAGCCAAAGAAAAGAAAACCAACAAAATTGTAATAGGGTCTACTAGCAGAATCAGAGGTAGAGAAGACGTATAATGGTAAAGAAACTTTGAGGCTAAAGAGTTATCTTCAAGTTGAAGCTCATTTTCTTAGTTGGACTGAGTCTATGAGTGAATCCTCTTCTTTTCATTCACTATCCTATCCATCCTTCTCCTCTGTTTTCACCTTTGAAAACCTTTGTGTGGACTAACTCGATACTTAGCTGATGTACTTATAGTTTTATTATGTCCTTTAATTTCTATCGAATATATGTGTATACTTTGGAGGTAAAAGACGCATTGTTTCCATATAATATATGTAAACTAAAGCTAAATTAAAGCTGTGTTAGTGTAAAACTAAATTAATTTGCATCTGCTCTGGTTTTTCTCCCCCTCACATCTCTTTCGCATCTGCTCTGGTTTTTCTCCCACTTCACCTAAATCAAAGCTCGGTTAGTGTAAAACTGAAGCTAATTTAATTTTGTGTAGTCACAACAACCTGCCTTTTTCTGTCAAAAGTATGTATATGATACAATCAATGAAAAACACTTAATTTTGCATAACATGACTCAGTACCTTCTCACGTAACTTACTTATCAAATGTCCATATATACCTCTTGCCTTATCATATCTGCAGCTTTAAACTGAGCATGTAATTTTGTTAGTTGATTATGTTCGTCTACATCGTTCTTAGTATTTCACAAGCATATAACCCCAATCGAACCAACAACACTCCATCGTCAACTTCACAGCAAAAGATCCTACCTCACACTTTCTTCTTCGTCGTCATCTTTTCCAGAGCAGAGCATTGAATATGCAAGAAAAATGGGAGATAACCACTACCAAGCAACAACATCGTTGAGACTTGGATAATTATCAAGAAGTAAAATTTGCACATGCAACCTCTATCCACTAGGCATGTCACCCTGGCCGGGCCAGGTAGAGCCTGCCCGCTATTAATTTTTTAAAGTAAAAAAATTCAAAATGACGTCGTGTTGGAAAAAATCCAGCCCAGATAGACCATGACTCACCCTTAACCAGCCCAATCCGGGCCAAAAACGGGCTAGCCTAGTCGGGATTGTCATGCCTACTATCCACTGCTAGGACTTATATTATCTCAAAATGTTGACAGATTACTTGAATCATTTCATGCATTTATTCAATCACAAAGACCAAATCTTTCTGGTCTACCATCAAACGAAATCATCTCTCTAAACATATTGCATACTTGATACTATTAACTACAAACAAATCCCAATACGAGGCCAACACACTCCGTTTATAAGTATGTGAAATAACTTCATTTTTCTATTGGAGACGAAAAGGTAGTGAGAAGGAATGAAGAGGAAGATTATATCACCTCCTTAGGCCAACGTTGAAATTTTTCTCCAAGGAGCAGATTTTTCCCATAATGCAGGAGTTGAAACAATTTTGCACTTGCATTTTAGCTTCATATCATATGCAAGTAATAGCACATGTTTTTATGGAAGTGTTTGTTGAATCTTACTATTATCGATGTTGTATTTGAACGGCCACAGAAACCAATTAAGAAGTAGATAACTAAGTGCTAAGATACTCCCTTATTTTTAGGGTAGCAGTTAAGAAAAGAACTGCAAGTAAAAATCCTATTTAAATGGATTAAATGGACTGCAAAGTGTTCATGCTTTCAAATACAGAAAAAAAACCCTAAAAATCTCTATATACGAATTCTCACATATTGACCATCGGAGTGATCGAGATTTGAGGTGAGATTTTTACTTTGACTCTAGTAGCCATCAAGTTTAGAGATTGTGTTCGTAACTAACTGGAAATTACGTAGGCAGAAATCTTTCGTATCAAAGTTAGTGGTCTAGCCAGATTTAAACCTACAATGGTATCAGAGTCGTTTAGCTTATGCCTCGTTTTAGATTAACAATCAGTTTGTTATTAAGCATGTGATCTATTTTTTTAAATGCAAACGTGGTAAATGTTTAGATTATAAAAACCACATGATCGGTTTATGATATAATTGCATGATTAGTTTATGTAGTCAGATTAATTACATTCAGTATATGATTAATTTTTTGATTACATGCTTCATATGTTATTCAAGATCACTTTGTGTGACTAAGTGCTTGAACCCAGCCACCTAAACCTAGATCTATTCAATCCTACCTCAATCCAAACAAAAAAAAAGTTACATACCCATCAGAAGCACATTTCCACCAATTGTGAGAAGCGTTGGCCGCGTGGAGCACACCGTCAGTCATCTCTTTGGTCGATCTACGCGATGCTGTAGAAATCACCATGGAAACAGCCAATCACAGTTGCGCGTGTGAGTCACAGGCTACCTTATATGATGACGGTGTGAAATGGGAAGGCTTGTGACGACTCCTGTGTGGAGTCGTGGCTTTTGGAGTCAAGGATGGTGGTTAGGCGTCGGCCCACCTTCATCGGCGCAAATAGGTAGGTGGAGGGGGTGTTTTTTTTAAAAGAGAGTTGTTGTTAGAGAGATCTGGTTTATGAGTGAACCCAAAGCATTCTTTTAGAGAGAGGCGTGCAGAGAAGAAAAACAACGTTTTGAAGGAAAATAAAGCGTAGGGTTATGACGGTGAGCATAAATGTTAATTTTTTAGTTTGGCTAAAGTTGCGCCCTCCAATGGTTCTTAAATGTCCGTTGCTCTATCTCTTCATTAATTGAACAAAATCTTCTGCTGATCAATAGTCTCTCTTCTGCTTTCTCTTGGAAATAGAAAACAATTTGATTTACCACATACATCAAGTATCTTATTCATCAAATGGGTCTTTGTTTCAAATTCATTAATGTTACGTGAATGGGTTTTACAGAAAAATGAATTACGATGAGTTTAGTAAATTTGTTTTTGCTAAATCAATTTGATGTGAAATATTTTTAAATGGTATGTCCATTTTTTTTTGTAAATTAGTTTGACATTTATTTAATTCATTAATGATATGTGAATGTGCTTTACATAGAATGAATTATTATGAATTATGTAAATTTGTTTTATGTAAAATAAATATCATGTTAAGATTTTTTTTATAAGAATCTGTTATGTTAATTTATTTAACATATGATTTTTATGGAATATGTTTCATGTGTATGATAATTAAATTGTAAAAATTTCTAATTTATGTCATAAGTGATGATTATGAGCTTAGTGAAATTTTCGATCTTATGATATGGATGATGATATTTTTTGAATAATTTAATTATTTGAATATGTGCCTTAATGTTCTTTTTTTATATATACTTTAAGATATGGCAACGAAAAGTATGGTTGGTGATTTGTCCACCACTAAGAAGCTGAATGGCACTAATTACGACATCTAGCATAGGAAGATTCAGTATTTTCTTAATGAGCGCAAGGTTTTGGAAACCTTGACCAATGACATGACTAAGCCTAAAAAGACTAAAGATACTGATAATGATCAATATAAAAAAAACTAACCACAGACAAGGAATGGTTCAAACAGGATCATAAGGCATGCTATATTATGTTCTATTGCATGCACGACGATCTAATTGGAGAATTTGAGTCTTACAAAACTGCTAAAGAAATGTGGGAACAACTTAAGATCACGTACGGTCAGACATCTGCTACAAGGCTTCGTACCTTGCACTTAAAGTGGATGTAATATGAGATTGACTCAAGCCATACTATAGCCGAGCATCTACGCACTTTGAGTGCGATGGCTTGAGATCTAAAAGCTGGTGGGCACGAGATTTTTGAAGAAGAACAAGTTCTTAATATGATTCGTTCCATTCCAAGCAAACCTGATCATTGGGCTAATTTTAAGCTCTTGATGACTCATAGTGAGAACATCAAAACCTTCTCAAAAATTTCAAGGCACCTCGAAATGGAGGAAGAACATTTGAAGGTTTTTGGTCACTCTAATGTTGCTCTTGTTTCCAAAATGGGAAAGCCCAAAGGCAATAAGAACAATCGAGGTAAACAGCCTAAAAAAGGCAAATACCCTTCTCAAATTTTTGGATCGAAAGGCGGTGTGGTCAAGCAGCAAAAGGCCAAGGGTCATGGAGAGAATAAAGTAGCACGACTGAAGTGTTACAACTGTGGAAACAAAGGTCACTTTGCTCAGGATTGTCCTGAGCTGAAGAAGGTACCTACTTTCACTGATTCAATCGAACTATACATTTATTCCCATGCATTAGTTGCTAAACCCTTTCCTAATTGGATTGTAGATTTGGGAGCAACCAAGCACGTAGTTCAAGATCGAGCTAGTTATGTGGACTTTCATCAATATCCGATGGGTTCACAAACTGTCGCCTTAGGGAATGGTAGAGAGGAAGATGTCCTCGGGATTGGGGCCTATAAGCTCAAATTGCGTGGAGGGAATAAGTTACTTCATCATGACACTCTTTATGCACCTGGGGTGCCAAGCTGTTTAGTTTCAGTAGTTTTTTAATTAAAACTTGGATTCTGTTTCAATTTTCAGTCTAGTTGCTTAGAGATTTTGTATAATGGTCATGTTTTCGGCCATGGATCTTTAAGAGATTTTTTCTTTGTTCTTGATTAGGATGATACTTATGATAATTCATCGCTTGCTTTGGTTGTTAATTATGATTTTAATTATGAATATGTTAAATGACATGCTAGACTTGGTCATATTGGCCAAGATAGAATGAATAGAATAGCTAAAGAAGGTCTTTTAGACCAGTTCACTAAGGTTAAGTTACCTAAGTATGAGCCATGTTTGGCTAACAAAGCGAGTATGAAGCCTTTTGGTAAGGCTTCAAGAGCATTAAGTCCCTTAGAAATAGTTCATTCGGACATATATGAAAGCTTGTCATGGTGATATGTATTTCCTCACCTTAATTAATTATCATTCATAATATGGGTATGTGTACCTACTATCTCACTGTCATAAAGCACTCGATGTGTTTAAACGCTTTGTGGCATAAGTTGAAACCTAAACGGAGCGAAGAGTTAAGACTCTCCCAACCGATCGTGGACGTGAATATCTTTCTGATATGTTCAAAGAATTTTGTGAGGAAAAGGGTATACGTAGACAACTCACGATTTCTCGTACTACACAACATAATGGTGTTGCAGAACGGAGGAATCGAACTTTACTTGATATAGTTAGGTCAATGATGGCTCAGGCTAGCCTTCCGATTAGTTTCTGGGACGATGCGCTGCTTACGGCTGCCTATATCCTTAACTGTGTGCCAAGTAAGAATATATCCACCACTCCATAAGAGTTATGGAATGGAAGAAAGCTATCTTTGAACTATTTGTGTGCCCATGGAGTTTGGCTGGCTATGTGCACAACTCAACCCATAAACATGGAAATTTTGCAAGAGCTACTAAAATGGTGTTTATTAGGTAACATGAACCCTCCAAGGGGTATGTGATGTTTGACGAACACCCAAATAATGGCATGACTGAAATTGACTCCCGTAATGTCGAATTTCTTGAGGATGAGTTTCCAAGTATTGATGAAATAAAAAAGGACCTTGCTTTGTATGAGTTGCAACAAGATGTGAAATTATCTGTTGGTGAGGTGGGGGATTTGAGAATTCATAATATTACCAAAGATAATACCACAGCTCCTCTAAATAAAGTAAATGGTCGGAGTAGTCCTACCACCTTAGAAGGTGGAAACCTGCTTGTTGATGAGAATCAAACTGAGAATGAGGTTAGTCCTCAACCAATAGTCCCTAAACGTGAGGTTGGTCCAAATGTTCAAAATCTCACACCTCAGAGAGAAAGTAAGAGAGATTCTCCATCTAAACAAGCAAACAATGAGGGTCCTTGTATTACAAGGAGTGAGCATAGAAGAATTCCTCGATGTCTTTTCCACATTGAAGAGCAAATTTTCATATACACCCCTTTGGAAATAGAGGAACCTACCTCTTTTTAAGAAGTTGTTGATTCACCAAATTATCAAGAATGGATGGATGCCATAAGGGATGCGATGGACTCGATGGCAAGAAATAAGGTTTGGGAACTTGTTGATCTTCCACCTAAACGTAAATCAATTAGTAACAAGTGGGTTTTCAAGATTAAACGTAGGGCAGATGAGTCAATTGAAAAATTCAAGGCCCGATTGGTGGCCAAAGGTTTTACCCAAATTGTAGGAATAGACTATGTGGAAACTTTGTCCCCTGTGGTAAGATTTTCCTCAATTCTCCTGCTTCTAGCCCTCATTTCCATTTGGACTTAGAGTTATTTCAAATGGACGTAAAAATTGCTTTCCTCAATGGTAGTCTTAAGGAAGAGATATATATGGATCAACCTATTGGGTTTGTCTCCAGAGGTCAAGAGGACAAAGTTTGTCATCTTAAGAGATCAATATATGGTCTTAAGCAATCTTCCAGAGCTTGGTACTTCAGATTCTATGAAGCCATTACTTCATTTGGCTTGTCCATGGTGGATGAAGACGACATACTATTGGCTAGAAACAACTTGGAGATGATTAATCCCACTAAACAGTGGCTATCCTCTGGAATGTTTTAGGATGCACTATTCTAAACCTATTGACACTTCGGTTGAGAAGGGTTTAATCTTAAGCCTCGATCAATGCCAAAAATAGATAAAGATAAGAAGAAAATGAGCATGGTTCCTTATGCAAGTGCCATAGGAAGCTTAATGTATGCTATGTTTTGTATAAGGCCAGACATATGATTTGCGGTTAGCTTAGTAAGTCGTTACCAGAGTAACCCTGGACCTGCTCATTGGTAAGCTGTCAAGAGAATCTTGCACTACCTTCGTGGTATAAGTAACCTAGTCCTTTGCTACCAAGCAGAGACTTAAGGTTAAGAGAATATTCGGATGCTAATTGGGGCAGTGACCAGGATTAGTCCAAGTCAACCTCAGGATATGCCTTTGTCCTTGGTGGAGGGGCCATATCATGGTGCAATAAGAAGCAGGACTGCATTGCTTTGTCGACTTTGGAAGTAGAGTACATTGCTAGCTGTCTCGCTGTGCAAGAGGCAATTTAGTTAAAAAACTTTCTTTAGGCTTTCGATCTCACTCCGACAGTTGATGAGCCTGTTGAAATTCTCTATGACAACACTGCTGCAATCCAATATGCGAAGGATCTGAAATTCCATGGAAAGACCAAGCATATCAAAAGGCGTTATCATTTTTTTCGAGATGCTATTAAAAGGAAAGAGGTTGCCATTAAGTATATATCTACTAACAAGATGATTGCTGATCATATGACTAAACCTCTACCTAGAGATTCTTTCAAAGCTCATGTGATGAGTCTAGGTTTGCGTGGGGTTTAATTGTTCTGATCAATCTTGTTCTTGTAATGGACATATTTTTTCCCCTTTTGTATTGAACATTTATGGAATATATTTTGATGTTTTTCCTTCTTTAAGTGTTCATTAGTATACAATTGCCTGGTTAGGCACATTAAGCCATCACCAGGCTTATGATTGACCCTATCACACAGGTAATCGCCCTGATGATTGAGTAGCATATGAGATGAGACTTAACCATATTAAAATTGTGTGTGTATAATATTAGGTTATCTCCATATTTGTGATATATGGATGGTTAGTGATTGAACTGTATAGTCTCCTTAGAAAGTTTAAGATAAAACTCTGATGAGCCAAATGTGAAGTGCATTATTTCACATTAAAGCCTTTAATAGATTCACGAGTGTCAAGTCAAGCTCTAAGTGTCTTGATCAAGTGGCTCGAGCTAGATTTTTTGGTAAGATCTAGACTTATGATTCGCATGGTATATAATAGTGACGTATCCCAGATAATGGGAGCTATACTATGACACACATGTCATATTGTGTGTGCTACATAACTACTTTTTGCGGAGTGACAATTAGCTTTCCTCTTTGTCACTATATGACCCCTATAGACATTTATGTCTGTATGATGCCCTTTGACTCAAAACTGTGTTATGAAGTCAAGGCTTTGACGTCGCTACTTTAATATTTTTTTCAAGGGCTAAGATGTATACGATCCAGTGAAATATATTAGGAAACAATCAAGTTAAGATGGAATACCACATGTATCTAAGGAAGAATCCTTCCGTGTTTGCCATATTAGCCCCAGCGATTATATAGTGTATATAATCAAATATTATCGTTATAGTATAAAGGGAAGTATGCTATTGGTGATGATCTTGGATAATTTAGGGCATTGTTATTATGAAAGTGTTATGTTAGTTATATGGTGACATAATATAACACTACTAGTTAATTTTTAGTTGCACACCTCATTCTTGTATGAAACGCGAGAAATAGATTGGTATGAATATGCTTTGTGATAGACATGACTTATATGGCCGAGTGAGAGTTGTTGCATTTTTTTAACGGCCACAATAACCACTTGGGAAGTGGTTGATTGAGTGCCAAGATACTCCCCTATTTTTAGGGGAGCAGTTAAGAAAATAACTACAAGGGAAGACCATATTTAAATGGATTAAATAGGACTGCAGAGAGAAAAGGTTTTTGATACAGAAAAGCCCTAAAATCTCTCGATTTTCCGGTCCTCTCACATATTCACAGTCTAAGTGATCAAGACTTGAGACGTGATCTTTACGGTGACTCTAGAAGCTACCGAGGTTGGAGACTGTGTTCGTGACTGTGACTAGAATTACGTGGGCAGAAAGTGACATAAAGATTAATTCCCTCTTGTATCAAGGTTAGTGGTCTAACTCCATTAAAACCAACATACAAATAGGCAATAAATGATATATCATAATTTAGTGAGAATGGAATAAAATTGAATTATTTGGAATCTCAAATCCTTAATTTTAGATCTCTAATTAAAGATTATGATTATTTAAAAAATAAACATAATTGTGCTTCTTACTGTTGTGTAATAAAATCCATCTTTTATGAAGAAAAGGAGAAAAAATAAGAAAAGAAACAAAGGCGAATCTGTGCTTCTCACGTGCAAAGGGAAGCCCAGAGGAGAAGCAAAAGATTGATAACAAACTTGGTACCTGAGGATTCCCTAACCTGTCAGCAGAAGTCATCAATCCATAAAGCCCAACGCCAACACACAACTATTAACACCAATACATAATTTTTTCTATGCAAACAACAATCTCTTGTCAAATCTCTTTTAGTTCCTTCCTTGGTTGTTAGCTAACTGTTTTTTAAAGCTGAATGGTATGGGAGCTCAGAAAAGTGTACAAGCTGGCAAAGGTGATATTTTTGTTGAATGTTGGAGTCCCACTGATAAATGGGTTTTGATTTTTATCTCATCTTATGGGCTACCATGCTTTTCTGGCTTGTTGGGGTTTTGGTTGTTGTTTGTGTTGAATAGTGAGCGTGGTGTGTTTTCGGTGGCAGCCAAAATTGACGTCAATGTTGATTTCACTCACAAGTTATTTGCTTCTATGATGCTCCCTCCTCTCAGGTTTCTATAGTTCTCTTTTGCGCTTTGATTGTTCAATGCTTCCTCTCTTTTTTTTTTTCCAATTTTATTTGTTAAGAATTTTGATCGACTGATTTCCATTTCCATTTCCATTTCCATCCATATCTCTATCTCATTCGTTTTGCAGCAGGAACTCAAGTAGTCCTCTTTCACTGCTAATTGGCAGGTCAGTGTTTTCATGCCATGTATGATTTCCTTCGCACTTCTATCATTAACCTTACGTGTTTAAGTTTTTCAATGTTCTCTTACCACTTTGTTCCTACTTTTATCTTGGCAGCTTGATGACTGTTATGAATTACTTACTGTGAAAATGCTAAGCACTTAAGTTTGAAACTTTTAACTTGCTCTTTAGTTTTTCTGTAGTTTTACAAATTGTTAAGGTTCTGGAAAACAAGAAGTAACATTCCTAGTTCAAGCTTTCTTTTCTCTTTCTCTTTCTCTGGCAATTTTGCCAGGAGAAAATGTGAAACAAATAATAGGTTCTTGCAATAAAGTAACAAATTCTTGTAAAACTGGTACTTATATTTAGACTCTGCAGTGTTTGCATCAAGCACCCAAATTTATTTGGTGGAAGTGAAAAGCTTGATGTATCTTGGGATAAGGGATTGTACGATTCAAATGTCTTGATAGCATACAGGAGGCCAAGACCCGAATGGCTTGCTCAACAATGTTTTCTGATTCATGTAAGCCTCTGAATTGCATATCTACAGCTATAATCATGATTTGTAAATAATGACAAACTCCAATTGATATTAGCCTTTCCTTGAATTCAATTATGTTGTTGAGAAGCCAATTAGAAAAGTGAAATGGAACTGTACTAGTTTGTAAACGATCATTTAATTTAAGTGATGAATTTGGTTTACCAGCATTCTATCGCTCCTGAAATTGGGGTCCATGGAACACCAGTTGACAATTTTTCACGTTCGGGGAGTGGCGGTGTGAACTTATCTAGAATGTCAGTTGGTTTGGATCTCAATGAACCCGCAAGTTCTCAATGGAGCTGCAAGACCAGTATTAAGTTTGAGGTTGAGGAATATTTTATTCTTAACATATTATTTTGGATTGAGTTTTTAATCCATTATCCTAGTGATCTCTTCTTTTTTATTTGTGCCTAATCTAATCTGAAGAGTAATTGGTGTGTGAAATGCAGCACGTGCGTCTGTTGAGTGATGATGGCCGCTGTATTACTAGGGATCTTGATGGGTTCCCTGTGACTTGCAGGTAGTCAACACTATCAGTTGAGTTTTCAAGAGACCTCTGCTGGACTCTCACTCACATACTCTATGAATTCTTGCAATTACAGTGGCAGTACTCATGACAATATGGTGGTTTTAAAGCAAGAATCTCAATATGCAAAGGCAAATGATCACAGTTTTTCTCGTGTAACAATCTTCTCTATCTTATATGAATTTTTTCTCACAGACAAATACTAGCATTAGAACTTTTTGATGTAGTTTGCAAGAGAGTCAATTCTGTTGTTATATACTAAATTATTTTCGTTCCCAGTTAGGTATAGAAATAGAACAAGGGATTCCCATTCTATCGAAGTGGCTAATCTTCAACAGATTTAAATTTTTTGCAACAAAAGGTGTGAAACTTGGCCCAGCATTTCTTTTGGCAAGGTGAGGTTATATTCCTTTGCTGCCTTCAGTAGGTAGTGCATAGAGTAATTATAACAAGGGGAAACAAGGAAAATGTAGTAGCCCATGACGACATAACAGGAAGCAGAATGTATCTTTTCTAAGACCGTACTAACATGTTGCATTAAATATGTGCCGGTTGTAATCTTGAAGAATAATATTTTTCTGATGGGTGTTAAGTATGGTATGTG
Organism: Erythroxylum minutifolium; assembly: GCA_027123815.1. Lineage (NCBI taxonomy): Eukaryota > Viridiplantae > Streptophyta > Magnoliopsida > Malpighiales > Erythroxylaceae > Erythroxylum > Erythroxylum minutifolium. The sequence continues at coordinate 25,511,256 of JAOTJB010000009.1, forward strand.
TGTCATATTAATGTAATACTTGAAGGATAAACCTTTCTTACAATGAATATGTCATTAATCCTTCTATGTAAGCAAGAACTTTTTATTGCTGTCTTCATCTTGAAGTAATCAATAATTACACTATGTTACCCACCCTTTCGTCAATTGTGTCTACCTTACTTTTTGTTCTGACAGCCTCACAGGGGGCTCCATTGTGGGGGACATGGCACCTTATCAAGCATTTGCAGTTGGTGGTCTCGGTAGTGTGCGGGGATATGGTGAAGGTGCTGTTGGATCAGGCAGATCGTGCATGGTTGCAAATAGTGAATTAACATTTCCTTTGGTATGTAACACTTTTGAGCATGAGAAATTATAAGCCGAGGGAAATTCTGCTTAATGTTTGTTTTGGTTGTATTCATCCGTCACTTCTTCACTGGAAATACTCTTTAGTTTGAGTGCTTTATGCATTGGCATTTTAGTATTACAAGTCAACCATGGATTATCTCTTGCTTGCTTCAAATATTTAGGGCTACAGTATGGACTGGAGATTCAGTGAAGCAATCAATAGAACTGCTAGCACGTCTGGCCATGAATAGTCCCTTCTCCACTAATGCTTGAGTCCATTGATTGCGTTTGTTTTTATTGAGACTACGCTGTTCAATAGGATGTCGTAAACCTTTTGTTTATTTTCCTTTTTCATTTTTGCATCACTGGAGCAAACCCAACCAGCATCTATATCTGCCGTTACACAGGCAACAGATAATACACTTGGTTGCTTCTCAAGTATAAAATCTGTTTGAATATACTTGTAGACATGAATCATTTGATTCACTTTGGTGTGTGTTGTTATGTTAAAGCTTTGTATCTATGGAGACAAGGAGAGTATAAGAAAAGAAAAGTTGTGATTGATTTTGATAGCCTCTCATATTGTACTCAGAACAAGATGTTGGAAGGAGCTATTTTCTTGGACTACGGAACTGACTTGGGCTCTGGCAGGCTTGTACCTGGTAAATTTCACCGTGTAATTGCTGGAAAATTGTGGATTACTTATAAATTCTTCTTGTAAATACAAACTTAAAGAATGTGAATTTTGCTATTATTTCTGCTAAATTGCTACAGGTACCAGTACTGTTCCAATTGCTGAAGAGAACAAAAAATTGAGCTAGAAAAATAAGGTCTTAGTTGGTCTTCTTTCTCATTGTGAGATGTTAGAAAAGATTTTAAATGTGTTCAAGCTAAATTATCTAGTCCCCAGAGATGTTGATTCAGTGATTTTGCTCGAGCATACTTCACCTAACTTTTATCTGTATACTCGGATAGTAAATTTGCTATCACCATTACCATTGTGGTTTCAGTCTCTTGGTGCTATGCCTTTTGCTGTTTTCATGTTCCCTTTGTGCTTTTCTCTGCTGAATTCCTTCCTGACTTTATTTGTTGCCATTTGTTAATGCTCAGTTTGATCCCCACTTTCAGGAAATCCAGCGTTGAGGCAGGGCAAGCCAGGATCTGGAATTGGGCTTGGATACGGCCTACGATTCAAGTCTCCAATTGGTCATTTTCAGGTTGACTACGCCATCAATGCCTTTCAACAGAAAACTGTTTACTTTGGCATCAGCAATCTTGGTTCATAAGCGTCTTAAGCCTGAAAGTTGGAGTCGAAACATTTTTTCCAAGGGTCAGACTTTGGAGAAGAGTTGGGGACTGCTTGTGGGTTAAAAAGGAAACTCAGAAACCTCTTTCTTTCAGTGGCTGGGAGCAGTAGTGACAGTGCTATTAGTTATGTCACGTAGAGAATGGCAGATGCGCAAAAATGTGTTCTGTTCATTCAAGCTTTGCGAACCAACAGCGCAAATCTAAAAGAGCATAGGAGAATGGAGATACTTGTATTCTTTCTGCGATTAGATTTATAAAGCAAAAATGTGGTTTCTATATTGAATACTGTTAGGAATTTCAAGTTTCTTCCAATAGACTAGTTAACATTATCATGAACTATGCCAGGTTATCGGTGGAACATGAACATATGGCCTGGAATAACAATTCATCTCTTATCATCTGGCCCATTCCCAGTGCAATTCAACACAAATAAAGCGTTTTTTTTTTTTTTGAAAGGCAACACAAATAAAGCGTTTTTATATATAGTCAAAGCGAAAATGAAATGTGCTATGCTGCATAAGCTGACAATAACATGTAAATATTAGGAGCTTTCAATTCCACACCAACTGGGACAGTTCAACTTTTTGAAATATAAGTAGTACAAATGTACATATTTCACTCAAAATTATGATCTTTCATTTCTCAATCACTATTTTCAAGAATTATTCATCAAAGGAATTATTCGTCAAAATTCCTTTTGTCAGTTTTATTGTTTTACTAATGATATGAGTTGAATATCAAACAAACAACGAAGAAAAGCAAAGAATTACCGAGGCAAATTTGGCTTGATGACCAAGAACATCAGCTACTTTGTTTACAATCCCTTGTATGTACACATAGCTTTGTATATTCTCTTTCCCACATAAATCAAGTATTTCCCTCTCATCCCTTTACACCATCATCTTGAATTGACCGAAAGCAAACAAAAAGAAAAGGAAAAGGAGAAGCTCTACTTTTTAAGCAACGGCAAAAGGGTCTGGTTAGCTTCCCCACTTAGCTACTGTTCTACTTTCTAGGCAGTAGAGTAGACTATTGAATTAGCATACTTTCCCTCGCGAAATCACATGGGAAAAATATAAACATTTATGTACACAAGTACACACATCCAAAAAGATAACACCACCCTGGTCCACATTAAACAGCTTTTGACATTGGTACGCCATCATAATTCTCTCACCAGCAAAAGTATCTACCTTTACTTCCATTAGTAAGCAAGTCAAGATCCTCTTTCTTCTTTATACCTGCCGAGAGAGACCTCTCCTTATGCTTCTTTATAAGTAGGAGTTTTTACCTCTCCTTGTGCTTCTTTACAAGGAGGAGTTTTTAGTTGTTGCGTGGCACTTCCCTGCTTTCAGCAGTTAAGCACCATGACCACACCCAACCAAACTAATTTACTTCCAAATATCCTCTTCCTTCTCCATATGAACATCATTCACCTGTAAAAGAAAAAAGGTACGTTTAGATCCAGTTACTTCAATCTGGAAATTCAAAATGAAGAGAAAAAATTAAGATTTGCGATCCTTAAGTATCAAATCATCACATGTTACAAACATGGAACAAAATGGAAAACACTGAAAACACAAATTTTGCCACTTGCAAATCTTAAAAGATAGATCACTTAAAACACAAGCTCGTGACGTTATTAGATACAATAACCTTGAAAAGGTTGAGAATTGTGAGGAATCATCAACAAGGAAGGCAAGTCCTTTCTTCTCTTTTTCCTTTTCATTTTTAAGCATAACATTGTCATATACAAATAAAGTACAAATGCCTGAGAACTAAGGAATCATGAGAGATCCTCAACTGCACATCTGCAAGAGGTTTCGTGAGGATCAAACTCGATTCCATTGGCAGCCAAAGGGAGCTGTTCCTTCAGTGAAATTCCATCCGGTTCAGGATTCCACTTGAATGCAATTATATCTCCACTCCTCGGAATTGCCAAAACTCCTATTGTCATTTTCATTGCAAGATTTACTCAGAGCCTCCAATCAGCTTTATGGAAGGTACATAATAACTCGAATGCCAGTCTATTAAAGTAATGGCAATGCAGTGTATATAATATATGGACAATAAGAAATAAGCAAATCGTTCTAAAGACAAATAGCAGCAGAGAACCTAACCTCAAGATTTCTACAACAGTATCTGTAAAACTAAAATACAGTGACAAAATATCCAAAATGAAAAATTTGCAATCCCTTGATCGATCAATTCAACCACCAACCATCAACTTTGAAGGTTTTGATCCAAATGAACCCACTAAACAAAGATCTGTGCATCAACTCATTAACTCAACGCACCAAGTCACCAACTTTTTAACAACACTCTCTATCATAGCAACCAAATTCATAACAACAAAAGGAAAAGGAAAAAGAACTCACCAGGAACAATTTCTTTCAATCCCGGAAAATGACTTTGTCCGCTATTTTCAACAAGGGTCTTAAACAAGCAGGAGAAAATTTCCTCGCAAATAGATACGAACTGGAGTAATTCGATTTCCTCAACTCACGAATGAGATCCGGCGAGATTTCATTAGGCCGATACGTATAAGGGTGACCATTGATAGTCCCAGTCCAATTTACCCTTGTTAACGTATAATGAGTACATCCATTTGGATCCGCCATCGACAACAAAGTAGGAAAATAATGTTCTTCCGGGTAACATTCATCAGCCCTATAACAGGGCAACTTGAACTTCTTCCATAAACTACGGTCCTTGATCACCATGAGAGCGTGACGGCGTGTTAGCACAAAAAACTGAGACCCAACACGGAACTTCCCAAAGGGCACCTCTGGCATCATCGCATACCGCCCTCTGGCAATGTATCTCCTCCACAACTGCGGCTCCTTGTCTATAATCTCAATGAAGCTTTTGTACTGGATGCGAACGCCGTAGGCAGTGGTGGTAGATGAGGACAAATCGAAGGAAGTGGACTCAACGAGAGCATTGTAGACGTACTTGAAAGAATGGAGAGGGATGCAGTACTGAGAAAGAAGGGCGAAGAAGGCATTGGCGGGATCGTCGAGGACGGCGGTGGCCAGGAGGCGGCGCATGGCGGAGATGAGAGTGGGGGAGGCGCGGAAAGTGGGTTTGGCGCCGTACATGAAGCGGGCTTTGAAAACTTCGGAGGCGGGGCGGGAGATGTTGAGGGTGGGATCGGCGTGGACATAGATGTTATATAGGTTGGGTGGAGCTGATTTGAAGAATTTGTCCCAAAGAGGAGCGAAATGGAGATCGGAATTGGTGAGGAAGAGGAAGGCAATCTTGAGTTTGGGGTGGGGGGAGGAGATGTGGGCGGAGGAGGAGGATGAGGAGGAGGCACGGCGGAAGAGGGAGAGGTCGTCGAGCTCGTCGGAGGGGGAAATGGGGACAGGGAGAGGTTTAGGGGCAAGGAGGAAGAAGAGGATTGGGAGTGAGAAGAGGAGACAGAAAATCAGAACAAATGGTGTTGATAACAACATCCCTCCGCCTCCTCCTCCTCCTCCGCCTCCTCCTTCCAACCATGAATTTGAAGAAGAAGAAGAAGAAGAAGTGTGACAATTTGGCATATAATCAAAACAATGAATCAGTTGAGCTTGATGAGTTGGGGAGTGAGTGAGTGGACTATTGGTATTGGTAATGGGATTTGAGAAAGGGCTGTTTCTGTTTTGTGCTTTCTGAGAAATTTTGTTTGTAGAGACTGGAAGACAAGGAAGGAAGAGAAAAAGAAGAAAGAAGGGCCTTGTTCCGTTAATTCTAACGGCGAACGAAATTAAGCCGTTTCTGTTATGTTTTCAATCATATAAAATAATTGGTTTGAAATCGAAACACGGGCAGCGTGAGCGGAATGCGGAGTTGATTAAACAGAGACCAAATCACGGATGTTTTGCCAAATTATGTTTTAATTTAAATACACACATAAGAGATTACATCTTCGGGGTCTTTTTATTTTATCCTACTTCCGAATAATTCAAAATATACAACAAACAATTTAATATTAAAAAATACATACATTAGTACTGGCATTGGCAATAGCAATGACATTGACATGCATAGTTATAGTTTGTGGGAAAACAACAATCATTTCAGGTCCCTTAAAAAACGAAACATATATTTCAAATCAAACCTTGAAGGATATCAACATAATAATTTAAAAACAACACAGCAATAGCAATAGCAATGGCAATTACAAACCAAACCTGCTCGTCTTATTACCCTCACATCCTCAACTTATAATCTTTTATGACAAGAACATGGCAAATGTATGTGCTTGCATCTCCTTGTGACATGGACTTGTATATACAAATTTCGTACAGCCGCATGGATGCAGAACTCGATATAGCCCAATCATTTTTCCTTCATCCCATTCTCAGTCGTCCTTTTAGCTTCTGACTTATCCCTGATGGGCTTATGAGTGTCAGGTGTCCCTCTCGCACCAACTCTCCCATTCCTAGCAGCCTGTGCCCCAGGACTTCTCCCTGCTTCAACCGGATTCAGAATCATTGAGAAAACAAATCATAATATTGCCAATCACCTGAATAACCGATTAACCTTTTCCACATTTTACTTTAAAAGTTAGTGATACAACTGCCTAATTGTGACCCAATAACAACTACACACCACGTCTACCACAATCTGTCCAGTGTCCACACCTCGACCTATGCATGTAAGCAGAAGTCTCCAATTTTCATATGCAATAAAATCCAGCAGAAGTCAATTTCCAATCTATTTGATATGAAGTGATATGCTATGTGTATATTGTATTCCTTTTTAGTTTTGAACCTAAAAGACCTCGAGGAAATAGACATGTTTCAGCCAAACATGAGAAAGACAGGAGACTAACCACTGCTGGGCAGAGACAACCTCTTCTTTGTTTGTTTTTCAGTTTGAAAGGATCTCTCTTTTGGATTGCTGCGTGATCTTACAGCAGCACCTGGTTTTGAGTTGCCTTCTTCAACCATATCGTCCAGAACTGGCTTTGACTTAGGCTTAGCAGAAAGCTTGTTGGATTGCTCTAACATACCTGCAGACTTACTAGGTGAAGAACTACCTCCATCGGAAAGAGATTGACCTGTTTTCTGACTTGAAAGATTTGATGGAGCTGGTTTCTTGACTGCAGGCTTTGACTGGGGTTTTGTTCCATTCTTGGTGTCATCTATTCCATTTTCACGAATCTTTACTCCATCTCTGAGATTTATGTCAAGAAAGCGGTTCTCCCAGGGACGAACAGCCATCCATCTCTCCAACCAGTTCCAACCCCAACTGCTTTTATCTGGTTGAAAACCAGAGGGTGCAGCTTGCTGTCTTGACCCTGCTTGCCACTGCACAAATAGATAGGTACCTCAAATGAGCATCTGCAGTGCCAAGGAACACCCCCAAGGCGCCAAGAAGTGGCCTTAGTATTTTAATAAGAGACTTACTACTAAGAAGCACGGAACATTCACATTCTTACACAGTGAATATACTTCATCTTGCCTTCCTTGCCCCATTTTGAGTAATATGATGATTAGAAAGAAGAGAACACGGCTTCAAGCAGGCTACACTATAGGCATTTAGAATTTTGAATAAGGGCTGTTTGCTTTAACAATTATTGCAGCTAATGTTCAATAAATGTCAGAAAGATTCCAATATTTGGTAAACTAGCTGATTTCTGTCCTCACAAATAAATATATAATTAACTATTTGTTACTATTAAATAACTAACAAATACATGCATATAATCAATAACAAACATGTATCAAATAATAACATGAACAATTTAAATCTCAATGATTAGTATTATAAAACTGTTAAAAGTACAAAATTCTCTAAACATATAATTCCTCAAAAAGGGATGTTAAATGGTCGTAGTAATCAAATTACAGATAACTACCAACTTATCCTGAAGACCAAAGTTTTTTCTCTTATTTTGCACAACAAGTGCCTTTGAATATATACACATGTCCTACCTTAATTTAGGTAACAAAAATATTTCTTGTTTACAACAATATCCCCTATTTACAACAATTTTCTAAAGTAAATATCCATGATATCCTCTTGTTTCCTGTTTTATGATTAGGAAATAATTTCCACTAAATCACTGTTCTGATTTTCACCACTCCCCCTCAAGCTGGTAGGTACATAGATGTCTTGCATTCCCAACTTGCTTATAACATCTTGAAATTGTGCATTTGCCAACCTCTTAGTCAATACATCTCCAATTTGTTTGGTAGTGGGAACGTATGGGGTGCAAATGAGCCCACTTTCCAATTTTTCTTTAATGAAGTGCCTATCAATCTCAATGTGTTTAGTTCTGTCATGCTGTACCAGGTTGTGAGTAATACTAATAGCTAACTTAATGTCATAGTAAAGCTTCATAAGTCCTTGCCACCTAACTTTCAAATCATTCAGGATGATACAAATCCACAAGAGCTCACATATATCGTGAGTCATAGCTCTAAACTCAGCCTCAGCACTTGATCTAGCCACAACTGATTGCTTCTTACTTCTCCAAGTGATTAGATTGCCCAAAAACATAGTGCAGTACCCAGTGGTTGACCTTCTATCGATGCTTGAACCTGCCCAATCTGCATCCGTATAAGCTTCAACTGTTTTATTGTCATTTTTCTTAAACATAATCCCTCTAGCAGGGGTAGTTTTAAGGTACCTCAATACCCTATACACTGCTTGAAGATGGACATTTTTAGGGTCATGCATGAACTGACTAATTACACTTACTGCATATGCTATGTCAGGCCTGGTATGTGACAAAAAAATTAGCCTTCCCACTAGTCTTTGATACCTCCCCCTGTCAACAGGTTCATCATCTTTGGCCTCACTTGGTCTATGATTCTGTTCTATAGGTGTATCAATCGTTTTGCACCCCATCATTCCAGTTTCTTCTAGAAGATCCAGAATATACTTGCGTGGGATAGAAAAATTCCCTCTTTCGAACGAGCTACTTCTATGCCCAAAAACTACTATTTCAACTTTCCCAAATCTTTGATTTCAAACTCTGGGGCAAGTTTAAGTTTGAGGTGTTTCATCTCTTCAAGATCATTTCCTATGGCTATAATGTCATCCACATAAACAATGAGGGCTGTCATTTTGTTTTCTGCAGCAAATTTAATAAATAGAGTGTGATCTCCTTAACTTTGCTTGTTCTTCATTTCCAGCATAGCCTTTGTGAATCTCCCAAACCATGCCCGAGGAGATTGTTTAAGGCCATACAAGGCTTTCTTGAATTTGCATACTCTATTCCCAAACTTATCTTCAAATCCAAGAGGGGCTGTCATGTACAGTTTTTCATTTAGATTACAATGTAAAAAGGCACTTTTTACATCAAATTGTTGCACAGGACAATCAAAATTAGCTGCCAAGGATAACAATATACGTATATGTTCATTTTTGCTACTGGGGCAAAAGTCTCAAGATAATCAACCTCATAAGTTTGAGTATACCCCTTAGCTACTAGCCTTACTTTATATCTTTCCAATGAACCATCTGCTTTATATTTAATTGTGAATACCCATTTGCATCCTACTGGTTTTTTTCCTTTTGGTGAATCCACTATTTCCCATGTTTGATTCTTAATTAATGCATTCATCTCATCATCCATGGCATTTTTCCAATTCCTGTCCCTAAGTGCCTCATCAAGTGTTTGTGGTGTGGAACTTGAATTTATTTTTGTAAGAAAACATTTATGGCTTAGAGAACATTTGTCAAGTGTAGTGTGAAATTGGTTATTTAGTGCATGTTTGTGTGCCCTTCCTAAGAGCTATAGGGACATACAAATCATCAAGTTCAGGGTTTTGTATTTCAGTACTTGATTCCGAGTTAGATCCTTGAGCCTGTTCTGGTAAGGTTTGGACAGCATCCCTTCGTGAGTAGACTAAGAGAGGCTTGTTAGGGATAGGTGCAATATTTTTTGAGGTATCTAGCCGGGCACTTTCTGCCTTATTTTGGTCAGATTGGTCAGGTGGTGTAGGGACAGTAGTGGCTGACTCAGTCTGTGTATTTAGGAAAGATAAATCAAGTAAGAAGTTAGTCTCCCTATACTTATCTTTCGCAGAATTCCCCATCTTCCCCTAAAGATTAGGGAAGAAAGATTAACAAAACAAATGACACATCCTTGGAGATGAAGAATTTATGTGAGGGAGGATGAAATCATTTATACCCTTTTTGTGTAGGAGAGTAGCCAACAAAGATGCACTTTAGGGCTCGTGGGTCAAGTTTTCCCCTATT
>JAOTJB010000009.1:25539488-25550754 GCA_027123815.1 Erythroxylum minutifolium
AGTCTACTTCCAGTGTGGAGCATGATTTTATCATTTGGTCCATGGCATTTTGTTTGTATGTATGGCTGTACCTGAATTCGGAGAGTCGGATCTATCTAAAGATCTCGCTCTTTCTGTAACACAAATCTCAACTCTATCCATTGTCGTTGAGCAGAGGCTTCAGAACTTCTGTGTATACTAGAATCGTGGAAATGGAAGCAGATTATACATTGTCCTGCTATTAGTCTACTTTCAATGTTGAGCGTGAATGTTTCATTTGGGTCTATGGCAATTTTCGTATGACAGAATTCGGAGAGTCGATATATCAGTAGACCCTGCACTTTCTCTAACACAAATCTCATATCTAACCATTAATGTTTGTGCAGAGGTTTCAGGACTTCTGTGTGTGCTCAATCCTGGAAATGGAAGCAGAAAAAGATGGACCATGATGTGTTGTTATTAGTAAGATGTGTGACTTAACTCAAAGCTAAAATACATTGCTTGTCCAAACTTAGCATATACACTGCTTAACTCAAAGCTAAAATACATTGCTGGTCCAAACTTAGCATATACACTGCTAATAATGGAAGTTATATAATGATTTTCAAGCTTCAGGCCCTATATACTGTAAGACTAAGTTATACATCACATATAGCTCTTTCTGTAAGAGCACTTTTGGAGCTTCACTGATTCGATTGGTAAATTATCAGGAGGGAAACTACAGGCTGTAACCTTCGCAGGCCCTTGATCACGTAACAAAACACAAGCTCGAGGACTCACCTTGCTTGAGATTCCTTCAACATCAGTGCAAGTCCAAGCCACCTTCTTGGCCTTAGGAGCCATTCCAATTGTGACATTGGATATGCAAATTTCCTTAAAAGGGTCACCTGAAATGCCCTCCAATCGGGCAGCTACGTTGACATCATCAGCAACCATGTCTCTGTAATTGATCCCCTGAATCACAGGTAATGCATGTGGATCGAAGTTTTTATCTGCATGAGAACCATAGTTTCCTGTAATCCAAAATGCCCATTTCATGGTGTGCATGGTCATTCTTCTCACGTATATGTCCTTAACGTACCCTCCTCTGCCTATAGCTGTTTTGATCCTGACACCTGATTCTGTGTTAATGGCTGTGATGTCCTCTGCTCTCACGTCCTCAATCCCACCTGACATTTCGCTTCCTAATGCAATTGTGGCACTTGTTGGAGATATGCATGTTAGACGTCTGATGATCAACTGCTTTGTGGGCATTCCATATGCAATTCCATACTCGTCCCAACCACTCTTCACTGCTACACAGTCGTCTCCAGATACGATGTAACAGTCTTGGATTTTCACGTTTGTGCAAGAATCTGAAACATCCAGAGTAAGTTGACTTTTAAGAATTCTCAACTTTCTTTTAAGGTATTTACAGATTATGGTGTTGATGGAAGTTGGTTGGAAGGAAAAACATGCCTGGATTGATGCCATCGGTGTTTGGAGATTTGACAGGAGCAATAATTGTAATTCCTTGCACCAGTATATTGCTACAACGCCACAATTTTCAAGGTAAAGAACAATAAAGAGGTTCTAACTTTGTCACCAATCACTTTAACAATTGTACAACAAGAATTAGGTATGATATCAAATTGAGTCGGGTCGGATCAAATCGGTTAATGAGTATGTTGCCATAATGCCAATTCTTTTAGAAAAAGACAATTAAAATCTCCAAATTTTGTCACCAAATACTTTAAATGTACAACAAAAAATAAGTATGATAACGAGTTGGGTTGGCTCAAGCTCGTTTGCGTTGCTCGACTAAGTTAAGATTAGCTCAAAATACAATCGAGTTCGAGTTTGGACCTAAATCTGCTCAAAATATCAAAATTTTTTAACTCTTGTGTTGACCATTATGCTTAAGTCTAACTCGAAGTTTAATTAACTAATATTTAACTCATTGATTTCATATTTAATCGAATTCAAGTCCATATACTATCCCGAGGAAAAAAAACATATACACAAAAGGTTAATAAATTTATATAATATGCACATGTGTCTATTTGATTATATAACATAACAAGAGGATAAATGTGTGAATTTATGCTTAAAAAACAGGGAAAACGGGAAATTTCAGGGTTACCTGCTATAAACAGGATGAACATTCCAATTTGGAGAATTCAGGAGAGTCAGATTAGAAATTTGGAGATTGTTAGAGTACATGAGCTCGATCAAGTAGGGTCTAGTGTACTTGAGTTTTCCCTTGTGAAAATTCTGCCACCAGAATGAACCCTGACCATCGATTGTGCCATTGTCGCCTGACACAGTTCAGAACAATCTTAACTCAGTAAACTGTCGACCTGACACCCAACATAGATTCACCTGAGATGTTTAAAGAGTTTGCTTCAGTACCTGTAATAATAACGTCAGTGAGGTTGGTTCCAAATATGAGACTCCCGTACCTTCCGGCCGCCGCATCTCTTCCTCTGCCGTATGACGGCAGGGGTTTCATCACCGGCCACTCTTTAATGTCCTGTGTCAATGCAGTCACTTATCAGGATTTATCAGTTGATACTAGCACCCCACTATGATGAATACACAAGCAATAAAAAGGCAAAACCTGAGAGGCTAGAAGAACAGCATCTTTGTCCAGGTATAGAGTGAAGTGACTCGTGAGGCTAAAGCTACCGGTCAGCCATTTTCCGGCAGGAACAAAGAGTTGAGAACCACCTTCTTTGGCATACTGACTCAGCTTATTTATTGCCACCTGAAACGCCTTCGTGTTTGATGTTCTTCCATCTCCAACCCCTCCAAAATCTGTTATGGATGCACTGTGAGCTCTGCAACTTATGGCATAGTAGTCGATCGAGCTGGAAATTCTTGCTCTTCCGCACTCAGCTGCTCTTAAGTTTGCTAATGCCACCACAGAAGTTACTATAACAATTACATTTATCACCTGAGGAAAAGGAAAAACACAAATTAGTTTCAGATTACTCGTGTTCTGTATCTAAATTCATGCATTTAAAACCGAACTCCATGCAAAGGGTTAGATCAAAACAAGCTTCAAGTAGTAACTTGAAAAGGGTATGAAGTAAATGGAAAGTTTATGAAACTTGAAGCTATGCCTGGAAAATTTTCTGCAGTAAGGAAAAGAGAAGGGTCTAAGTTGGTTTACTTGAACTCTCTTGGGACTAATCCACAGGGACGCCATCAGAAGTGAAGATAGTGTTGAATATGTTTTGAGATATTTGTTAAGAATGTATTTATAGAGAGAAAATGCTCAGCCACTATACTGTTTTTCCTCCTTGGAAGCAACTTACAGTTGATTAACATCTTTAACAATAATGATCTCATCAGAACTTTAGTCAATTCCCATTCATTTCAAAGTTGAAAATATTAGTTCTTTAATCACAATCTTTTTATAAAACCAAACCGTATCGATCGGGCTGTTTTTTTCACAAAAGTGTTACATTATAGTCTAACAGACTATTTTTCAGATCAAACATGATTTATTAACTTGAAATTTGCTTAAGTCCTTGATTCTGTTCCAATTTCTGTTCTGTTATCAGTAATATTTAGTATTAAGTGATTAACATATGAAGAATTTAGGAATTACAAAAAAAAAAAAGTCAAGTCTAACATATTTGGTACATAAGATTCTCCGTTTCACGAAAGTTTGATAAGGGTCATAATTTAAGCAACTTTCACTTTTCCTTTGTATTTATTATATTCTAAATAACACATGAAAACTATGAAAGCAATTTCTTTGGAAACTATGAAAACTCTTGTGGTCTGTTGAAGGAGTTGGAGCACCCTGTGTTTTGTTAGAATGTTCTAACACTGTGCTACTTAATTTTGTTCACATATTTGTATGGATCTTACATAAATTTGTAGATAAAATCTAACACAATAGGGTAAAAATTGGTTAACCAGAATTGAGAATCTGATATCATATTGAAGAACTCATACCTTTTTTTTAAATACCATATCTTTTAGGATCAGATCTCTTGTACCAGTTATAATGTTTTTATCATGTTTCATTAAATCTTATCTACATATTTACGTGGATTTCACATAAATATATAGATGAAATTTAATAGAATAGAGTTAGAAGAACTCATACCCCTTTTTTTAAAAAATAAAGAACATATTTACGTGGACTTTGTATAAATATATAGATGAGATTTATTAGAAAAGAGTTAGAAGAACTCATACCCCTTTTTTTTTAAATAAGGAACCAATATCTTTTAGAATCAGATCTTTTGTACGAGTTATAATGTTCTTATTATATTTTATTAAGTCTCATCTACATATTTACGTGAACTTTACATAAATATATGAACGAGATTTAATGAAATAGAGTTATAATAAAACAAGTGAACTGATAATTTGATGAAATACCCGTTTGTATCCACTGTCTACGGCAATCATCACTGACCACTAAGTCTACTTTTTCACCACCATTTCACTAAACTTTGACTTTTTTAATTTTCGTTTAAATAAAATTTTTATCATTTTTATATTAATAAAATAGTACTTATTATATTCTAAATAACATATACAAATAATAAATTACTTAAAACTTTAATAAAAGAATTTTAAAAATCATCTTTAAAATTATTAAATATTTAAAATATTTAAATTACTCAGGGTTATATAAACATATATATACATATATATGATCTACCTGTATCATGTAATTGACATGCCTGAATTAGTGGCGTCTTTTAGTTTCTAAAAAGGAGGATGAGGAGAATATTAAATACTAGAGACCCCGCGAGCGTAACTTTGGCAGAGAGTGGGTGAGCTAAGTGCTTACAATCACGGCAGAAGTCAAGCAGAGAATACTAACTTTTTTGGTTGATGTGGACTCACATTTAACTCGTAACTCGAACACGGTTTAAAATTTAATGAATTCGGGTTAAATAATTTAAATTTAGATTTAAATTTAAATTTAGTCAAAGTACTTAAAATAATATTGTTTTAGATAAAACTAGATTGTTTATAAGAATGTTAATGAGCTGGACCGAGGGTCATGGCGGATGACGAGCGTAGCCCGCCGGGCCACGAGTGGGTGGAACAGACTCAGCTTGTTTATATTTTTTAATAAAAATTTACAAAATGCTGTCGTTTTGTTCAAAATAGGCGGGCCGTGAGTTGGACCGGATTGATCGTAGCCTTTTCAACTCGGGCCAAAAATAAGCTGGACTGGACAGGTCAGGCCAAAATTACCATCTCTAATTATTTAAGTATTTTAAATCAAATCTCAAATGAACGTCTTAAAATAACTTTACCCTGTAAGTTAATTAATCAAGTTCATTTTTAAGTTTAGTGAGTTCATACCGCATAATTCCAACTTGGGTTTGAACTAAATCAGGCCGTTTAAAATAATGTTATTTTTAGATTATAATGAGTTATTCGAATATTTTAAATTAGATACCATATAAATTTCTCAAATTTAATCTTGACTTATAATTCGATGAATCGAATTTGAGTTGAAGTTTAGTAAATTCAAACCACATAATCCAATTTTAGATTTAAACCTAATCAAACCGCTTAAAACAATGTTAATTTAGACGAACTTAGGTAATTGGGATATTCTAAATTGGATCTCAGGAAGTACTCTTAAATCCAATCTTAACCTACAATACAATCAACCAATTTCGATTCAAATTTATCAAGCTGCTTAAAATAAAGTTGTTTTCAATGATATCATTAGGATATTTTAAATAGGACGTCATGCTAATTTCTTAAATTTAATTTTTACTCGACCCAAATTAATTCGTTCTTTTTATAATTATTAGGCTTCAAATTAGATCGAACATAAATAATCAAAGTTAAAGTTTGACTTAATACTCAATGATTTTTTTAAATTAAGTCTAAATTTTAGTCTAATTAAGTCGAATTTGTTAATTTTAAATTAAATTGGACCCGAGCTAATTAGTCGGCTTAAACTTAAACCCATTTCATTAATTTTGGACCAGAGTCGTGGTGGGGTAGGGTCCTAATCAACTGCTTCACTTTATTGGTAAAAGCATCATTAATCAAGTATATGAATCTCGTGACCGTCGCATTCCAGTTTTACACCGCGCCACAAACCATAATTGCCGACGCACTTCACGGGTGTGATAAAAAATGGAGTCCTTTCAACCAAAAAAATGGAGTCCTAAAAGTGTAATTTTTCAACGTCAAAAGGTCTTTCCATGACCATCAAGTTGAATAGTTCAACTTTTACACGAAACCCCTATTTTTAGAAAGAAGTTGAACAGTAAAATTACACAATTAATTTAGGGAAACAAATTTCCGACAAATCCTCTAGTAGGATAAGGTGGTACCCAATCGGTAAATGATGAAAGTATATAACTCCCACAGCAAAATGACTGGCATAGTTAGCTAGCCAGTTAACGCATCTGTTGCTCTCTCAAAACACATGTCGATAAAAAACAGTCCAGTTTCAGGAGAACAGCTCATGTATACTCCGGACAAGAGGGTTAATTGTCCGGGATCGCGCGGTCGAACCAGGTGAGGAGATCGGACACCGCTTTAAAATCAACTTCCAGTTCCACTCGACGGTAGCCCAGGTTCCAAGTCAGTGTCAGTCCGGTATGAACGCCTCAGAGTTCCGCTGTCAGAGGCGAGCACCAGCCAATGTGTTGTGAGAAGCCGCCCAGTCACTGTCCTGAACTATCACGTAGAAGGCCTCCAGCTGTGGCGGTAGACGAGGCCTATTTTGCGGTTCCATCGGTGTTGAGCTTGATCCATACCGTGGGGGGTGTGCTCCATCCTATGAGCCTCTCCTACCGAAGTGGGGGTCCAGTAGGAATTGCGTAATATTGACACCGGATAGCATTGCGAAGAAGACCTTCATAAGGCAAAACAATAGAATGAGGGGAGGAAGGCCAATTAAAATTAACGTCAAAGAGAGTCTTGTCCCTCCATTGTCAGAGGAACCAACAAGTAATTTCGAATAACAACGTCCAATCGTGCTCGAGCACTTGCTGGTATTGTTGAAGGTTGTGGAGAAGCCACTCCCGATGCTGGGTAGTAAAAAAAGTTGCGGGGACTAAGTATGAAGGAAATGTCTGCCACACTTGTCAAGCTTTCGTGCAATCGCGAAGAAACGAGATGAGATCTTCTGTGCCACCAACTCTGGTCCAACCCTATATTACTCCATCCTAACCATCCATTTATGTAGGATTTGAGTTCTTCCAAAACAACCTTTCAACAAGTCACGCGCAGGTCTTTTGGGAGTAGATGTTCTTATTGATTAACTAATTTCAATCGTATTTAATTAAATTTTATTTATATATTTATATAAAATTCACATAAATATATAAACAAAATTAAGTATTATAGGATTAGAATATCCTAACAGAAACATAGCACTCCAACCCAAGTCTTCCTGCAATTCTTAAGAATATTAATAATCACCCAGATCCAATTGAGTGAATAGGAACAACTTTAAATTAAATAATTTAGTTTAATTTTTAAATTTTTGGTTTGATTTATTATAATAATTTTTATTGTTAAAATTCGATTAATTTATTAATTACTCAGTCAATTTTTACAAATTCAATTAAACTTAATATTCTTCTATCGAATATGGACAACCTCTTTTATTCATATTTTAAGCTCTTTAATTTGTAGTTTAAGCTTTTAAAACCTTAAACCACTTGTCTTATTTGTTTAACTTTCATTTCAATTTTTAAAACATTAGTAGTTATAGTAAGTCTTCACGATGATAATTGAAACTAAATGATCATTAAATATACATATTTTAATATCTATTTTTATTTGATTAAATAGTTAGAAATTTTAAATAAAATTAAATAATTTATTAAAACTTTTAATCTCCTTTTATAATAATTTATGGACGTATTTTTTAACAAATTAAAAATAAATATATGCATAAAAATTATTTAAACAAAAGTATAAAAACTATGTATATTAATTTTATTGAGTCCCTTTATTGCACAAATACAATAAGTAATCTTCTTATACTCATAAAATATTGTTTGTTTTACTATAATTAAGTTTATTTAATTAGATTATTTTATCATCATTATCTTTAATCAAAATTTAATTTTTTTGGTCTTTAACTATTCAATAAAAAAAATTCCACCATAGTTACAAGTACAAGTGACAATAAATAGGGTCAAACTTGGATACCAGCTTTATGGATAGACCAAGACTTAGCCCGAAACTTGATTAAGTCTAAAATTGTGAGATCTTACATTAGTTAGAAAAAGAATAAAGTACGTCTCATAAAAATATGAAT
Source organism: Erythroxylum minutifolium (assembly GCA_027123815.1). NCBI lineage: Eukaryota > Viridiplantae > Streptophyta > Magnoliopsida > Malpighiales > Erythroxylaceae > Erythroxylum > Erythroxylum minutifolium. The sequence goes on from JAOTJB010000009.1 coordinate 25,547,725, forward strand.
ACCTCTTTCCTATAAATATATTTTTTCAATTATAGGAAAAGCAAAATCGTAAAGACTTTGATCCAATGGATAATGTGGGGTCTTCTTTGTCAATTTGCTCTTGGATTTTTTTTTTTAAATGAAAGTTGTAGGTTAAAATTAGATAGGATGGGACAGATAACGGAAGGTGAAACATTGAAATTCCAAATAGACCACAAAATTGTCTATGTGGTCGGAAGTTGGTCGTTGAAGGTACAGTTTGAATTATTGGATTGTATCTAACATGTCTCGTCCTATTTACTACTTTATAAAAAGCTTTTCCCTTCAATTAATGTTGCTTTTACTTGAAGTAATGTTACTTTTGACTGTGTAGGTATAATGAAACAGTGACATCATTTATTAATATTTTAAAAACGTAAATTGATAAGACAAGACAAGGGTTAAATTTTAAAAAACTTTAATCGGTATTATATTAGAGGTGCTCAATCAGTTCGGCTTAATTTTGATCCGGATTGATCAGGTTATAGGTTGAGATTGGGCGAGTCACAGCTGACCCAGCTCGACTTGTAGCCTTATTATTACTTCTAAAATAACGTCATTTTAAAAGTTTTTCTTTAAAAAAAGACAGGTTAGGTTAGCTCAGCCTGCCCGTAGCTCATTAAAATAGATTATCTTTATCTATTAAAGAATTTAAAGTTTAATTAAAAAATAGATTGTTAAATGAAAATTAATTAATTTATCTTAGTTTACATTAACCTATTAATTTATAAAAATTGACCGATTAATTAATAAATTGATAAGTTTTTGATAACAAGAATAAATTGAACTAAAAAGTTAAAAATTAAACTAAAAATTTGAACTTTTCGAAGTTGAAATTGGTCAAATCAGTTGAGGTCTTTAACCATTGTCATTTATTATCATTAATTTTACTTAAATTAGTCTAACACAATAATAAATAATTAAAATTAAATAATAATATTGATCATAATCAATATAAAGTTAAAACATGTATATTTTTAAGAACAAAGAGACTGTCAGAGTGACTTGAATTAGTCATATATAATTATTAAGTTTAAATTTAATTAATCATCCAAACTCTTTAATATTTCAATTCAATCTATGTAGGTTGCATAAGTATAATCAAAAGGGGTAAAAGATATTGAACTCCTCTATAATTTCAAAACAAATTTAAAAACTCATTAATTTTTAAATTTTTCATTATTTATAATTTTAATTAAAAATTTTTTTTCGTTTGGGATAAAAAATGACAAAAAAACACGAGTAATCATTACAAGAAAACCATACATTAACGACAGAAAATTATATTATTTTTAGAATTAAAAGGAAATTATATTAACCAAAAATAAATTATATACACAATCATCAACAAGAATCTCACAACCACAAATGAAACTATTCTACTCAAAGATTACAACCAATAAATCAACGGTTTAAAAAAATCAACGCGATTTGACTGCTTGGTTGAAATTATCCTATCTTTTGTAAGTTAAGAGTGTCTCTCTAATCAAATTGACGATTATCGCTGTAAGTTCGGAGGGGTGTTGTTCCTCTTGCATATAAATTCACCTATTTCTTTTTTGCTACACAAATAGTAGATGACCATTTGGAAGGATGTCTGGACTAGTAAACCATCCATATAATCAGATTTAGCATAACTAATGACATACCTAATTATAAATTGATTATATATACTTCCAAGTTTGGAAGTAAAATTGACCCAAAAATTACTTCCAAGATTAGCCCATCTTCTTCATTATTTACATTAATTAATAATTACATCGCCTGCTATTTCCACGTCAAATCACTCACTCACACCATCCCTGCCAATCCCTGAAACTACAAACCTTAATCACATTGTTTTTGGGATTGCTTCCACATCTGAGCTATGGCACCACAGGAAAAACTACGTCAGGCTATGGTGGAAACCAGAGAAGATGTGTGGCGTAGTGTGGTTGGACAAGCCAGTGAAGAAGGAAACAGACGCCCATCTCTTGCCGCCAGTGAGAATATCCCATGTTAACGTATCGGAGTTTGAGTACCATGTTGGTTTTTTTAATAGAGCTGAAGCAACGTACGTAAATAAAAGAGAAAAAGAAAAAGATTTGTCGTAGAATAGTGCTTCATTTATTGACTGAAACGTAGCTAATTATATAGAGCTTAAATATAACAGAAAATCTTAGATATTTGCTAAAAATTACAATAATATCTCTAAACTTATTCCTAAAATCAAGCAATAAATATCATAATCAAATTTGCTTAAGATCTGATTAATTTAACCATTTATTTCATAAAAATTTACAACCTAAGGAATTTTCCAACAAACTCCTCCTTATCTTAGGAGTTGCAAAGTTTTAATGTTAAAGTAATTCATTTTTTTGATGTTGCTCAGTTGCTAATTTTGCCTCTTCATTTTGTGACTTACAAATCTTCTCCGTATGTTCAATTTGTCCACATTTTCTGCATTTGATATCAGGCTTCTACTAATATTTTCTTTGTGGGTGATTTGTTTTTTTTGCAATGTGGGCATGGTAGATATGAATCATTATTGTTGTTTTTATCTCCTCCTGAATTTTTTTCCTTTGCAAGCAGAGTACCTTCAACGATTCCTTCTTCTCTCATCATCGTCCTTTGTTTTTGTGCCTGTAGTGCGTTTACTAATTCTGCCAAAGACATACTTGATAGATCCATAGCTTCTTCTAATGCAGAAATTTTAGATTCATATTTTTCAGGTAAAGTTACAAGAATTTTTTGCACTATTCGTTCCTCAGAAAAATCTTTACCTAATAACCTCACCTTGTTTACTATGCCGAGCAACTTGTCGGAGTATTCTTTAATGGTTTCTGACTCTTTCATCTTCAGCATTTCAAATTCTCTGATCAAGTTTAAAACTTGCATGCTCTTTGTTCTTTCATTGCCTTGGTATTCTTTTTTGAGATAATCCCAAATATCCTTTGCCGACTCTAGATTCATAATTCTTGTGAATATGATGTTTGAAACAGCAGAAAACAGACAGGCTTTGGCTTTAGACTT
>JAOTJB010000009.1:25575443-25585935 GCA_027123815.1 Erythroxylum minutifolium
AAATTATTTAATTTTTTGAAAAAATTAATTTAATATTAAATATTTTTAATTTTTAATTTAATGAATAACTTTTTAAATTTTGTATACTTAGATCAAATTTATATTTATATTTATATTTATATTTCTATCTTTATCTTTAGCCATTTCTATCTCTCTGAGTAATTTGTAATAACTTTATAATAGTTTTTAACCTGTTGAAGAAAAATGTTTCTCATAGTAGCGTTTTCAAAATCAGTGGATTGAGTTCAATTTCTCAACTCAATTAGCTAATTACTAAATATAATTATCAGCTATTTAACATGATTAAATAATTAAAACCTTTCGACCTGTCCAAAAATGACTAATAAATAATAAATCATTTACCAAACAAACCTTATACATACTTTCAAAGTTTGGAAGTATAGGCCACAAATTACTTCAAGCTTAGCCCATTTTCTCCATTATTTGCATTAACCAATAATTACAATGTTGAAAAGTAGTCTAGATAGGGTTGACTTTCCAAAACTAGAGATAAGGATGTAGTAATTATAGATGTGGGATCAAATCTATTATTGTTTTTTCTATATTTCTATTTGTTTGGCATTGCCCCATTTGAGCAACAAAACCTCATTAGAATCTATAGGAAGATCTCCAAGAATCTGCTAAAATACGAAACACAAACTCATATTCTTCATTCTGATACGAGGCTTTGACTTTCTCTGTCACTTGTGAGCTAACATGAAACCAAACTTGACTGACATAGATAACTCTTCATGTTATGGAACTACCACTACGAGGTTTCCATATTCTATGGTCACCTGGTCGCTTACTAGGTTGACACTGGTCTGGCTCTTCTTCGTCTCTATTCCTTATCTCTATTACTATTACCCTGTACCATTGTTTCAATCCAATTTCCCTCCTAACCAGACCATCATTCTCCAGCAATAGCTTGCTATTTCCACGTCAAATCACTCACTTACACCGTCCCTGCCAATCCCTGAAACTACAAAGCTTAATCACATTGTTTTTGGGATTGCTTCCACATCTGAGTTATGGCACCACAGGAAAAACTACGTCAAGCTATGGTGGAAACCAGAGAAGATGCGTGGGGTAGTGTGGTTGGACAAGCCAGTGAAGAAGGAAACAGACGACCATCTCTTGCCGCCGGTGAGAATATCCCACGTTAACATGTCGGAATTCGAGTACCGCAACCCAAAATGTGACAGGTCTGCGATACGTTTAACGAGGATAGTTTCAGAGACGTTGAAGCTACAAAGCACGAAGGGCGTGAGGTGGTTTGTGATGGGAGATGATGATACGTTCTTTGTTCCAGAAAACCTGCTCAGGGTTCTCTCCAAGTATGATCATGGTCAGTATTATTATATAGGAAGTGTATCAGAGAGTCACTTGCAGAACATACGATTTTCTTATCAAATGGCCTATGGAGGTGCTGGTTTTGCCATTAGTTGCCCATTAGCTCAAGCACTTGCCAAGATGCAGGATCGGTGCATCAAGAGATATCCAGCTTTGTACGGTTCTGATGATCGGATTCACGCTTGCATGTCTGAGCTCGGTGTTCCTCTTACCAAAGAACCTGGATTTCACCAGGTTCGTTGTTCGTCCCTGTACTTTACACGATACTCTTCTGTTTCCTGTTACGATCCTGACGAGATATTATCGATTCCTTTTTATATTCTTATCAAGTTTGATGTGTATGGAAACGTGTTCGGGCTTCTCACAGCACATCCTGTGGCACCTTTGGTCTCAATGCATCATTTGGATATCATTGATCCTATATTTCCTGAACTGAACAGAATCACTGCGCTTCAGAAGCTATCAGACCCAATCAGACTCGACTCTGCTGCTCTAATCCAGCAATCCATTTGCTACGACAGAAGCACTAAATGGACAGTATCTGTATCATGGGGCTATGCCGTTCAAATCTTCCAGGAAATACTGAAGCCTCGAGACATTGAAATACCATCGAGGACGTTCCTCCATTGGTACCGAGCTTCTGATCCCAGAGGCTATGCCGTCAACACTCGAGCAGCTTCAAGTCGCAACACTTGCCAAAACCCTTTTGTCTATTATTTATCTTCAGCTTTTTACGACACCATTAGGAACAGAACAGCTAGTGAGTACGTAATTCATCAGGGTCCAAACTCGGATTGCAACTGGGATATGCCAAATCCTGCTCTGATTTACAGAGTCAAGGTTTATAAAAAACCTGACGAGCATTTATGGGACAAGGTAACAACGTTTGTGTAATAGTTTGTGAAAATTCTTACGTACGTCTACTTCTGGTGATTGATAAAGAGTTTTGGTTTCTGATGAGTGTTGAACAGGCTCCGAGAAGAAATTGCTGCAAGGTCTTACCGAGAAAGGATAAGTTCACCTTGTTAGTTGAAGTTGGGGTATGCAGAGAAGGTGAAGTTATTGAATTCAGGTGACACGATACTGTGAATAGGTTCCTCATTTATTCTTTATGATTCTTTTTCTTTTCACAAGATGAGTTCATACCACGAATCCACAGTTTGAGTTCTTGAAACTTTGATCTTTTTTTCAAAAAAAAAAAATTTTTCGTCAGCAACTTCTGCATCTGGAAATTCAAAGATCACAAATTACTAAACTTGTATCAAAGATCACTAATTTGTCTTTTCACCGACTTCCAGAGTGCAAGAGGTGAGATCACAAACTGAAGCAATTAGATGATAGTAACCACATCCACATTAAACAGAAAGAATTACAAACTTAAATAGATAAAATTCCAAGAGCATGCAAGTCATATGAGAAAGTGTGTAAATTGTCATTGATCGTTACACATCTCTGAGTTTCAGATGTCCAAATGATCATCAACATAGTTCACGAATAATTAAAAAAGTAAACTGAAGACGATATGTGCAAGAAGGAAAACTCCAGTTCATTACCTAAAGATGGAAGACGGAATTCCCGCTTGCCACCATCTTTTTATTTTTTGCATAAACAAAAGCCAATTCTTGCAACGTGACTAACTGGCAAAACCATCCTTTTGAATCCTAGCAACCGTGGTATGGGCATATCATGTCACTCCTTCCTTTACTGTGGACCTTTACAGGAGTTACAAGCAAACTATGACATCTTCGATCTCAAAACCAAACAAAAACCAAACCGAAAAGGAATTTGTGTGCAGTCTGCTGACCAGTTGTCAAATAAACAAGTAGCATCCATCTCCAGCCTTCTAACTTCAACCTTTTAATTGAAACAGCAAGTAATTTCCCATCTTGGAAACTCATTCAAGATGTATCAATTGAAGTATGGTCAAATAACGTTTCCTATAAGAAAAGATAAACATAACAGAAGTTAAGAGAGAAACAAGGAGAGTAAGAGGATGAAGATGAAGGAAAATGGCGTATAGAAACGCTGATTTGTTCAAAAAATAATCATAAAGCAAAAGCTTCACAGATTTAGCATCAACTATTCAAGTCAGTAAATACCGCTCTAATCAAGAAAGTCACTGGACGGATAAATATTTGTTATAAGGTCTCTTCCCCCATTATTCTTCCAATTCTTAGGAGAATCAGCCACATAGTGGCTTATAATAAGATAATTATTGAAGAAAGCAAGCCATGTCAACTATCCACCAGTTAATAGCAGGATAAACTCATGTTGCTTGTGGGGCACAACAGCCAGTTTTTAGCCATACCTGATCACACATAGGGCAGGTTTCACTCCTTTCCATCCATTCCAAAAGGCATGAAAGGTGAAATTGATGGTCACATTTCGTAATGAGTTTGGGATTCTCAGTATCATATTCTGCAGAATGAAGCAGCAAGAGTTTAGGTTTGGCACTAAACATGAATCTAGAGCCTCAAACTTATCGGTACTACTTCACCTTCAAGACAAATGGGACAAGCATCCTCTTCTTCTGTTGCTGACATCACAGAGTCATTTGGCTTTGATGTTTCAGACTTCCTTGGGGAGACAAGCAAGGAACTAGCGTGAGTTTTCAAGTCTGATTCTGCGAGATCTTCTGTTGCTAAAGTTTCAAAACTACTGCAACTAATCGTATCTCGAACAGTTTCAGAATCAGTTGATTGTGGATATCTTGGAACTAGGTCATAGGGCAAAGGTGCAGGAGGCGACCGGAAAGTATCAGGAGATTCTGTATTAAGATTTAATTCAACTAGAAGACCTGCAGTAAATGCAGAAACAGCCCCACTGCGAGATGTTAAGGGCTCATGCTCTTCCAAAGCCGATGGACACTGCAAAGAAAGTACTTGTCAGCCATCAAAATTTGCCAGAGATTTAATCTAGAATAAATAGATTCCTCATTTTTCTTTATGATTCTTTTTCTTTCACAAGATGAGTTAAAACCACCAACGCCCAGTTAGAATTCTTGAAAATCACCAAGACAAGTGGCTCTATCAAATGCTCCGGTTCCAAATCAAATATCCATCATTTTACTAAACCAGATATAGCTGGTTATACATAAAAAACAAAATAAAATAACAAGGAAAGATCCAGCAGATGTATACGGGGAAAATGAGGAATCACTAACATAATAGAACACAGGTGTTCCACGAAGATGGGGATTCCTGGAAGAACAACAGCAACCTCCCATTCCCGCCAATAAGTTCTTTCATCAAAGTAATGCCACCGATGATGATGAATGGTTTCCTGGTATCTGTCATGAAAGGATGGTCAAAAGAAACACATAATTACCACTTACCAATCGTATAATTTATCTCAAAATCTGACACTTAATGAGTAAGATATTAGCACTCATCAGCCAAATTGAAAGAAAAAGAGAGATATAAAACAAAAGAACAAACTTGCCAGTCTGGGAATATGTTGCAACTAATTGAATTCTTGAAAAACTGGTGAACTATATTCATCGCATAATATGTACCACAAATATTCCCAATTAGAATTTAGTAGCAAGATACTCGGAAAACCCGAACGAGTGAGCTCATTACAGTAAAAGAAAAATCTCAGATAGAAACAAAGAATTGCCAAGATGATTAATCAAACTCCCAGAATTACGGCACGCACAAATTGGTACCAGGGAAAAATCTCAGATAGAAACAAAGAATTGCCAAGATGATTAATCAAACTCTCAAAATTACGGCACGCACAAATTGGTACCAAAGCACTATACACACAAAGATACAAATGATGCATTTGGGCTTATTATGTAGTCCTCAGATAACCAGATACGTAGCAAGCGAAGTTACAGATGTCAATAGACGAGTTAAAGCAATCAAATTGAGAACCACAAAACACACGCAGTTCCGGATATCTACAACACAACCAATTCCATCAAAAGAACAAAAAATGCAACTTGTATCAGAAACAACATAAAGTAAACAAAACACAATTCAATTGCAATACCCTACTGCCTAAAACGTAACATGAAACGCCGAGGAGGGCGAGAACAATCCAGTAAAAGCTACAAAATTTGATGATAAGTTACATTATAAATAAAAAGAAGTTAAATGGGTCATCGAAGAAAGAGGCGTCAAGATGAGAAACTCACCTCCAGGAAGCAAAAGGCAAAAGAGGAAGATTGAAAGCAAAGCAACAACCTTCTTGTATTCTTGTACTTGGTGTTTTCCTTTATTTGTCTGCCTAGTCCACTAGTTTCATGACTGGTGGATGCTTGTTTTTCAACGTACTTTCTGCACCAAATGACAGGGGCTAATTATCACACTCGATCATCCTGTGTGTTTGCATCATTTGTATTTCAGCTTCAAATTTTTTAAGGATATCATTTGGGTTGGCTCAACTTGCCCGAGGTCAACAGGCTAACCTTAGGTTGACTAGACTTCAGTTGGGCTTTGAATCGGAGTCAGCCTTTGGTTGTCTAAGTCTGGTATAGCTTGAAATTTGATAAGTTCAAACAAAGTGATGTCTTTTTTATTTTTAATTTTTTAAAATAAAAAATTAGGTGAGATTGAGCCGAGCGGAGTTGATAGGGTCTCGGGCAGAATTAAGCTCTAAACAAAAGTTGTTGGATCGAGCTCAGGCCTGGGGCGAACTCAACCCGACCTGATTCATTATCTTCCTTATAAATTTTTAGAATGATTATTTGCTTTTTTATATTTTATTTTGGGTAAAATATATTTAACCTTTTATTTTTAAAGAAACTTTTAAAAATTAAAAAACTAAAATTTGAATTTTATTAATCTTTAATATTTTTATTTTAAATTTTTTTAAAATAATGACAAAAAACACGTTGTATGAACATTAAACTTATACAAATAAAAAATACGATAACACAAATTAGTTTTTAAAACTTTATTCTAATTAATTAAATTCAAGTTAAATTAATCATTTTAAATAATTATAATAAATTACTAGTTTGAATAAGGTTTAATTAATTTAATTCGAACTTAAGAATTAACTTGAATCATTGTATCATTCAATTTGTTTACGTGTAATATTGATATCCCACGTACTTCATCGATATATTAACCAAAGTTTAAGAAATGTAAATTTTTAAATTAAATTTAAAAAAATAATGATTAAAAATTAAAAATTAACTACATGAAATTTTTATATTTATTATTTTTCATTTTTTTATCATTTATATTCTCAAATATAATTTTTTGTTAAAAAACTTTTAAAAACTTACCAAAAAATGATGAAATGACTGTAAAACTTATCTACATATTATATTATATGGTACATTATCTATCATATTTGTATCAGGTAACATACGATATTGTGTGATATTGCCAAACCACACAATACTCATCATGTGATTTGATAACATCATACAAAATCGAATATAATTTTTTCTTAGTTTGTGTATTTATTTATGTATTTTATATTACATTGTTAATCTTTTACCATATTTTATAGGTATTGCATTACATACTTTTCTTTTTTAGAAACATTGTATTACATATTTTTATATGTTTAATCATGCGTATTTATTGATATTTTGTATTATTATTAATTTGCATTAGTCTATCGGAAACAACTTCTTTATTATGTAGGGAGAAAATTGTATACTATTGAACTTTTTCAGATCTTATATTTCAGTGAGAATCTCACTAGATGTTCTTGTTTATACGACATCAAAATATGAGTTGTGTCACGTAACACCTATACAAATTATACGACATCATTTTAGCACTTTTGTTAATTTTTTTAATAAAAGATGATGTTTGTGAATAATAATTTTTAAAAGTAAAAAATATAACAAAAATATCCAAACTATAGGAGATTTGGTATAATTAACTTCATCGAAAGAAAAATGAAGTACCGCATTATCAATAACATTTTAATGCAAATTTTAACCAATTTTAAGAGGTACTAAGCACAAATCATCAGTTAAAATTAATGTTAACAAGGTGATTTAGGCTATATTTGGATCAGCGGTATAGTAGATATAAGTACTTATCTACTGTATTTTCTAAACGCAGTCACATGTTCGGATATGTGGGCGAACAACCGAATGTTGGAGAAAAGTGCAATACCACTACAGAAATAGATAAGTAAAAAGAGGGTTGCAGTAGGAAAGTGTTTCTGCTGTAGAAATTATACTTTCCATTAATAACCTTCTAATAATTATTATTTTCCATATTATACTCTCAACTAATAAAAAGCAAGTCCAACGTATTATCTTCTTCATTCTTTCTGACTCTCTATATCATCTTTTTCTTATTTTAATTTAATATTTTATTATTTATAATTTTAAATTTATATGACTAATAATATAATTTTAATAAAATATTTTATTTACTAAATTTATTTTATTTATATTTTCTTATTTTAATTTAATATTTTATAATTTATAATTTTAAATTTATATGACTAATAATATATTTTTTAATTATTTATACGACAATTAATAGTTTATTAAATCAATGGACTTTTTAGTCATTTTATATCTTTTCAGCAACCACAATCGCACTTGCCAAACATCTATTTTTATTATGTTTCAGCAGTTACCAAAACAACAATCCCAAATACATAAATACTTATTGAGAATAAGTACTTATCATTTCAGCATATTGATTTCAACAGATTATCAACCGTCACTGCTCTCCCAAACTAAGCCTTAAGTATGATATTCACTCATTTGCAGACAATTATTGTTAACACGGTGTACTATTACATTAAAATCTTAGTACTCATTTATAGATAACGGATGCATCTGAACTGAATGCTATAGCGCGAAACTACTTTTCAACTTTGTTCTTGGATGAGTCTGACAACAATATTGATTACTTTTGCGGTAAGTTTACTCCTTGGAAAGCTGAGCAACTTCAGATGCTACAAACACCAATTATGGAAGATGAAATAAAGCAAGCAGTTTTTAGTTTGGCAAGTGTGAAGGCCCTTGGAATCGAAGGACACTATGCAATTTTCTTTCAAAACACACTTTGCACTTTTATCAGGAATGTTTTTGAAGGACGAATCTCCTGTGGCAACATTAATAAAACTTTCATCTGTCTCATTCCTAAGGTACCAAGCCCTCAACAAATCACTCATAGCATGTTTGGTTCAATGGAATAAATATTCTATTCCTAGTGTATTTTTGACAATTACTTATTCTTGTATTTGGTTAGAAAAAGAGAGTTAGAATAGTTATTCTCGGGTTTAATTATTCCCGGACATTTGGGAATAGCCAAAGAAGACATGCCCTTGTCTTTACCTACTCTGAGTATGTCAGAATAAGTTTTACGACTTTGAGGACCGAAATATCCTTGTCTCTCTCGTTCTCGTCTTCAAACTTCACGCTCTTGTCTCCCGCGCTTTTGTCCTCCTTGCTCTTGCCTTTAAGCTCTCGTCCCTCTCGCTCTTCACGATCTTCTCCAACATTTCTCTACCAGTTACACGAATTAGGTATGTTTCTTATAAACCTAACTTCGTTGCTATTTTTTTTTTGTTATCAACGTGGTTGTTTGCCTTACCTCGTCAGCCAAATAGCTTTTGTGATGCTTATTTAGCCTTCTCGTCTCTTCCAATCAACTTGATTTTCTTTTGGAATTTATTTGCTTCCCGTCTCTTCCCTATATTTGTGCGAGTCTTTTTGTTTGATGAAGGGTTGTAACAGTTTGCTTGTTCCCCTTTGTAATAGTCAAGCAGTTGGGTCAACTTGTTTAAATGTGTTTGCATCAACTTGTTTAAAGTTAGAGTGAAAAATCATCTGAACTATTTGGGACGTGTTAATTACTAATTGATATGATTAAAGGGTGTCTGAGTTATCTGGGTGGTATGAATTATGTTGAAGATGCGTTATCTGTGTGGTATTAACATGGATTGTATGGTGTCTACGTTTTCAGGGTTATGGCACTGATTAGAAGAGTTTATTCCCAGATAGATTTCTATTAAAGCAAAAACTAGAAGAGGAAACCACTGGTAGTTAAAATTGGCTGTGAATGAATTTAGCTATTGACAAAATTTTTATTTCTTTCAATAAGCTATATATGGTATGAATGTAGTTGGAGAGATTGATTCCCAGCGTTATCTTCATGTTATGGAAGATAGGAAAATTTGTCAATCATCTTCAGAGAGAAGATTATTATTGATCTTAGTAGAATTTCATCCTCGACAAACTTGTTGGAGCATTGATAAATTGTTGTTGGTTTTTAGATATGAAAATAGAGAATAAGGCTTAAAGTTGAAAAGATATAAATGTAAGGCATATATGGCAGTAAATAGTCTCAAGCATAAGTAAAGCGATATATATAGCATTATATATAACAGTGCATAGTAGTATATTTAACAGTATATGTGTAAAGGGATATTAGATGAACGCATAAGTAATTGTTTTGATGTAAACCACTACTGCATAACTTAACTTCTTTAGAATAGCAGATTATAATTTAACTTCATTATAGTGAACTTCAAATTGAATATTGAATAAATGGTGTTATTAGCAATTGAAACAAGTCATAAAAAATTCTTAAAATGCTCTAATATGACAATTATGTTTATGTTAAACTATAAAAAGAAAATATGTAAGTTACAAAACTTCAATTACTTCAAGCATACTTCAAATTCTTTGTTTTAATTTTTTTACTTTAAGCTAGTATTCAAGGGATGAAGATGATTGTAATAGAAATGAACTTACTGCTAATTTGTAATTCCGCATGATTCATGTTAGAGATATTATAAACAATTTTTAGATCATTATGAATACAAATAAATTTTTTTAAATGTCTTTAATCACTACAATACTTGAAAATATGTATGCTGATAGTAAAATTGTCATTAATTTGTATAAACAAAAGCAGAACTTCAAGATTGTTAATATTATTAAAGGTATAGCACGCGTTAAAAAAAAGGGGTCATGGCACTGACAACAAATACAATCAAAGCAGTAGAACACAAGATAGCACAAGTACATTTCTTAAAGAAATAATATGTTATTAAAGCAAGTATTTAACACCTCTTCCTTGCTTTAAAACCAAACTTCAACTTTCTTCCTTAAAAACTTGAATTTTGCTAGTTGAAAGTGACTTTGTGAATAAATTTTGTCAATCAATCTCAAACTTCTTACCATAATCAATAGTACTTT
>JAOTJB010000009.1:25629235-25641462 GCA_027123815.1 Erythroxylum minutifolium
CCACCCTTTGACTTGTGTTAACGTCCAATCAGGTCTTTTTGGTTTGCTTCCCACTTGCACACGAAACTAATGCATCTCAGAACGGTTGATGTATGTCCAAAAATCCAAATGACGTTATATCTTAAACTCGAAATTTTACTAAGGAAGGGGTAATGATAAACATAGGAACACCAATGATCAACCACTTCTCAGCCATTGGATTAACAGATTAGCAGGAAACATCCGACTCTGTTTCCTTTTGACAATTAACAATAACGTGCGTGTGAAACTTCATCGAAACAGCTCTGTTTACATGGAAAACAGGGCTTTGCAGGACACCGCGTTACTATCAACGGATTGGTCTTTCGCTCTTTGCTCAAACTTATTGATAAGAAGTCAAAGCCGTCCGATGTATGTCCTTATCGCCGGTCCTACTAGTTTATCGTACGAAGTTTGTCACGTTGGACTCCACTTTTTGCCCTGGTCAATTTCCATGGCTAAACGGTACCGTTTCAATATTAAGGAAAACTGAAAATAAAACCTCAGAGACTACAGGAACAGCATCTTTGTCGGAACAGGATCAAATCAGTTATTAATTATTTCATTAAATCTCAACTGCACATTTATATAAATGTACACACATTTATATAAATATACAGAATGAGAATAGATCGTCTGAAACAAATAATCTGTTTCCCTTTATTGGGCATAAAGTGAAATGACCCGCAAGGTTAAAATTATCAGTCAATTATTTTTAAGATAAAATTGAGTCATTAATAAATTTTAAATTAAATTTAGGTTTAAACTCAACCATATCACTTTAAACAATGTTTTAAGTTGAACTGAATTGATCATAGAAAATTTTGAATCAGTGAATTTTTTAATTTAGTTTTTAAATTTTTGATTTTATTTACTTTGATATTTTTTATTATTAAAAATTGATAAATTTATTAATTAAGTAATTAATTAATTTAAATAAAAATAAGATTATTTGAATATTTTAAAGTAAATCTCAAACCAATTTTTTAAATTTACTCTTTATAATTTAAAGTTATTTTATTAATTTTGAACGGAATTGGTAAAAGCATCATTAATTAAGTATACGAAGCTCGTGACTGTCCCTGTCCAATTTTACACGGCCCCACAATTGCCGACGCGCTTCTCAGGTATGATTAAAAATGGAGTCGATCTTAAAAGAGTAACTTTTCACAACCATCCAAATGAACCGTTGAGCTTGCACGAAAGCTCTTCCGGAACAACTTTTCAACAAGTCATGCCTAAGTCTTTCCTGTTATTTTAAAAGTTGAATATTAAAAAAAAGGCTCAAATTTTATTTAATTTTTTAATTATAACTCGAATTTAAATAAGTAATAATTAAATATTTAATTTTTCTAATTGTAATATGATGTCAATATTTTTGTTAAATTTACTGACGTGACTTATCACGTATTCTAAAAACGCTAAACACTTATATATATTATACCAAATTAATATGACCAACGAAGATTAACAAAATTACGTCGTTTAATAATAAAACTAAAATTACATAGTTTTTGAGAATGAAATCCTTAAATCAAAGAAGTAGCCTTTCGTTCTTGCATAGTCCTTCGTTCCCACATCTTACTAAGCTACTCCGTTCGCTTTTGCATTACACCAAGCTCTTCAATTCATTCTCGCGTTGCAACGCACGAACCTCAGTTTGTTCTCGCATCACAGTGGCTCCTCTCTGATTTAGGGATTTTATTCCAAAATATGACATAATTTTAGTTATATTATTAAATGACGTAATTTTGTTAATTTTTATTGGTTTTATTAATTTAGTCTGATTTGTATAAGTGTTTAGAATTTTTAGAACACATGACAAGTCACATCAACAAACTTAATGGAGATATTAACGTTGAGTTAGAATTGAAAAAAATAAAATTTGAGTATTTAATTATTACTTTTTAAGGTTCGATGTATAACTATTAAATTGAGTAAATTTTGATAATTTTTTGTAATTAACTCTCATTAAAATTTTCAAACTTCAGGCTATGCTCAATTTAATAATTTATTATAATTATTTTAAATTATTATTTCAAGTTGAGTTCAATTGACTTGGGTCAAGTTTAAGAATTAAGTTGGGTTACCATATAAGTGATATTTAATTAGTCTACGTATACGTTCCATATTACATGGTTATATTTTAACCAAATTTTAAAAGATTTTTTGGGAAAATTTTAGAACTATAAAGAATTTTTTCAATAATTTAAAAATTATGATTTAAAAAAATAAATTACAAAGAGATTTATGACTTTTACTCTAATAAAAAATGAATCTTTTCACCAATTATAAATTAGTTATGGCCCTGTTTGACAATTAATGGATTGTATTAGATGTTAGTTGATTCTATCAATGGTTTGTTAATAGTAGATTAATATAGCTTATTTGACCAGTGGATAACATATTGCTTATTTAAAGATGATTGATAAAATTAACTATTTATTATTAGCTGTTTATGTGTAAAATGACTTACAAGGTTATGATTTTAAAAAATATTTAAAAGTACATGAATATTATGTTACTATATATTATTATTTATTTGAATATTCTCGTAAAAATTTAGATGAAGCAAAAGAAGTCAACATCATTATTTTCTCCAATATCTTTTATTGAGTTTTAAGAACACCAAAAGCCCTCTCAATATAAATTCTCAATAACAAAAAAGCTTGATTTAAAACTTCTCGAGATCCTCTTAGATTTGCACCACGAAGGACCAATTGAAGAACATGAGAAATTACTAAAATGTCACTAAAATTAAGCTTGAGAATGAGTTCGGTAGAATCACATCAGGAGTTTTTCCTTAAATGCAAAACCAATGAACTTAATATGGAATTTGGGTTTATAAAAATGATATCAATTTAATTTCTAATTTAAGGAAATATAATTTTTGTTATTTTAATTTTGATTTTTTAAATTTTAAAAATTGAAACTATATTTTTAACATATTAAATTAAAATAAAATTATTTTGAAAAAATTATTTATATTAATCTCTTAAAATTTAAACTTAGATAAAAATAATTAATTTAAATTTGACTTATTAATTTTAGATTAAATTGAATTGAATTAAACACAAATTACAGGTGATAATAACATTATATATTAAATATTGATATAAAAAGGGACATAAATGTCGTGCCTATACAAAAGTAATTAATGTAATATAATTAGAGACAACGAATTTAAAATTATTTAATTTTTTGAAAAAATTAATTTAATATTAAATATTTTTAATTTTTAATTTTTAAATCAATGACTAACTTTTTAAATTTTGTATAATTAGATCAAATTTATATTTATATTTATATTTCTATCTTTATCTCTAGCCATTTCTATCTCTCTGAGTAATTTGTAATAACTTTATAATAGTCTTTAACCTGTCGAAGGAAAACGATAGTAGCGTGTTCAAAATCAGTGGATTTAGTTCAATCTCTCAACCCAGTTAGCTAATTATTAAACATAATTATCAGTTATTTAACATGATTAAATAATTAAAACCTTTCAACCTGCCCAAAAATGACTAATAAATAATAAATCATTTGCCAAACAAACCTTATATATACTTTCAAAGTTTGGAAGTATAGGCCACAAATTACTTCAAGCTTAGCCCATTTCTCCATTATTTGCATTAACCAATAATTACAATGTTGAAAAGTAGTCTGGATAGGGACTTTCCAAAACTAGAGATAAGGGTGTAGTAATTATAGATGTGGGATCAAATCTATTTCTATATTTCTATTTGTTTGGCATTGCCCCATTTTAGCAACAAAACCTCATTAGAATCTATAGGAAGATCTCTAAGAATCTGCTAAAATACGAAACACAAACTAATATTCTTCATTCTGATACGAGGCTTTGACTTTCTCTGTCACTTGTGAGCTAACATGAAACCAAACTTGAGCGACATAGATAACTCTTCATGTTATGGAACTACCACCACGAGGTTTCCACATTCTTTGGTCACCTGGTCGCTTACTAGGTTGACACTGGTCTGGCTCTTCTTCGTCTCTATTCCTTATCTCTATTATTATTACCCTGTACCATTGTTTCAATCCAATTTCCCTCCTAACCAGACCATCATTCTTCAGCAATCGCTTGCTATTTCCACGTCAAATCACTCACTCACACCATCCCTGCCAATCCCTGAAACTACGCTTAATCACATTGTTTTTGGGATTGCTTCCACATCTGAGCTATGGCACCACAGGAAAAACTACGTTAGGCTATGGCGTAGGTGGTTGGACAAGTCAGTGAAGAAGGAAACAGACGACCATCTCTTGCCGCCGGTGAGAATATCCGATGTTAACGTATCGGAGTTCGAGTACCGCAACCCAAAAGGTGACAGGTCTGCGATACGTTTAACGAGGATAGTTTCAGAGACGTTGAAGCTACAAGAAGGGTGTGAGATTGTTTGTTATGGGAGATGATGAAACGTTCTTTGTTCCAGATAACTAGCTCAGGGTTCTTTCCAAATGTGATCATAATCAGTATTATTACAACGGAAGTGTATCAGAGAGTCACTTGCAGAACATACGATTTTCTTATCAAATGGCCTGTGGAGGTGCTGGTTTTGCCATTGGTTACCCATTAGCTCAAGCACTTGCCGAGATGCAGGATAGGTGCATCAAGAGATATCCAGCTTTGTACGGTTCTGATGATCGGATTCACGCTTGCATGTCTTAGCTCGATGTCCCTCTTACCAAAGAACCTGGATTTCACCAGGTTCGTTGTCTCGTCCCTCATTTTGAACTTTACACGATACTCTTCTGTTTCCTGTTATGATCCTGATTGCTGACGAGATATTATCGATTTCTTTTTATCTTCTTATCAGTTTGATCTGTACGGAAACGTGTTCGGGATTCTCACACCACATCCTGTGGCGAGTTAGGATCTTCTTTTTAATTTTAAGGTGTCTTATTCTATTTAATAAATTTTAACCATTTATTTACGTGGGTCTCATGTGAGTTTCGCATAAATAAATAAGAGCCTTATATAAATAAATGACTGAAATTTATGGAATAAAATAAGACACCATAAAAAATTGGATAGAGAATCCTATCCCTCCTGTAGTGGCACCTTTGGTCTCAATGCATTGTTCGGGTATCATTGATCCTATATTTCCTGAACTGAACAGAATCACTGCCTTTCAGAAGATATCAGACCCAATCAGAATAGACTGCTGCGCTTATCCAACAATCCATTTGCGACGACAGAATCAATAAATGGACGGTATCTGTATCTTGGGGCTATGCAGTTCAATCCTGAAGCCTCGAGACATTGCAATACCATCGAGGATATAACAGCAAACTACTCAAATTTAACATGCTTAAATAAGATTTGCAGTTGGTGTAAGAAAGAATATCTAAATATTCTATGTGCACTTGCAGAAGGTTTATATAAAAGAAAATAAACAAAAATCCCAAATGGTTAAAGGTGAGCAAACTCTTCATGTTCAAAAGAATTTGCAGTTTGCAGCTTTTTTGTTGCTGCAGCTCATATCTCCCTATGGTAAATGGTGTTTGCGGAGACTTAACACAATCTAAGACAAGACCGTATATAGTGCCACAAAAAGAGACAAAGCCTACTAGTCCATACTTTCATTATGTCTTGTTGCAGCATCTCAGAGCTTATTCTGGAAAATTTCTCCATCTCTCAATCTCCTTTCCGTTCATGAAAATGGATCCTGCTGCGCTAGCTGATATTGCGGTCTAAATCTTTCACTGTCAGTATCTTCAGTGTCCACTTTTGAACAAAGGAAGAAGAAGGAAGATGAATATATGGACACATGCCATAAACTGGAAACCATCATTACAAGAAAAACTTCATGTCAGAAAAGAAACATAAGAGCAAAAGGAGGAAATCAGTTCGTTCATAGCACCTGTGCCAAATCCAGTAGCTTTCACTGGTCTCTAGATTCCAGCTTACTGCTGCCATGGCCAATGCAATAAATCCCAGAAGGACAAACCCCCATCTGAATCTTCTCAATATTTTCTGGACTAAATTCTTCATACAACTTTTCATAGTATCCCATCTGTAATAGGAAATGGACTTCGTTACTTTTCAGAACAGACTATGCAATGAACTACTGATTCAGTATATCTACGTCTCTGCAATTTGACAGCATCTAAATGTTGTATGTTTCTGCAGCAGGCATACTCACCTGTTGGGCATACTTATAAATAATTCCCGAAACGAACTCGAATTGGTGGAGAATTCTATCAGTAATCCAACAAGAAGACCAAGTGCCCCAATTGCTATAACAAGAATAATATTAGAAGACCTGCAGCCATTGTCATGGTTAAACTCAAAGTCCCTTCTGAACGAACGAAATTCATATAACATTTTAAAGTTGAAACTACCTAGTTGCGTTGGTTATGGCCATAAGTGCCGTAAGGATCGCAACAGCTGTGTGAATAGTCCTTTTAGACGTTTCGCTGATAGTAGCCAAGTACACAAAAGTGCACACTACAGCCATGAAAGAGAGCCAAAAATCCATGAACTGAAACAGTTTTTCAACAAATCAGAACGTTTCAAAACCAGTAAAGGAATCCAAGGAACAAGATATAAGAATCAATCGAAACTGCAAGACTATGCTAGAAAAATGCAAAGTTCTCATCTTAAAAAATATCTGATATAATATCACCAAGATCAGAATCATACTTGTAAAGCACCAAACGATAATGCACACCATGTGCCTACATCGCATGCATGATATAGTCCACTTGAAATGCCACTAGATGTGAAAAGCACCCATTCTGCATATGCCTGCACAGAACCAACATACATTAGAGAATGGTTACCAACTGATATCTTTAAATGTTTACGGATCCAACAAGTATAACTCGACCAAAACTCAAGATCAAAATCTTTCTGTGATCAAAAAGTTGGCATAAAATGAGGAATCTTTGGTGGTATTGAAACAAAAATTACCCTTACACTTGGTTATCTGCTAAATCTGTTCTATTATGGAACTAGATTAAGAAAGGCAAGCACATTCAGCTCAGGTATCATCATCTTTAATTGCTGCAGTTAAGTATTCTGAAGAGTTAGCAACTAAGCAAAGAATAGAATAAAGACGTTCACCTTTTTCCGGAGAGACCAATACGCTGGAAGGATAGCTGCAGCATTTGATGCAATGAGTGCAATTGATTGCCACATGTGCTCTACATCAAATTGCAGCTTTCTAATTAATCAAAGATCACCTCTTTCAACTTTCAACTTCCAATTTTAGTTACAGATGATTCTAACAGGAAGCAAAATCCATCCCAAAAATCAAAAACTTGGCCGGTTTATGTACAGTTTTACCAAAATTAGATCTTTATTAGAATAAACAAGGACAAGCCTGTGTCAGCGAGAAAACTACCTCACTAAACCAAAACAAGAGACATCAGGTGTTCAATAAAAATTTCGCCAGATGGCCTCCCTGACTTTGTCTGAAATCTCTCTTGCACAGATTTTTCAAGTTCTCTCCATAATTTACACTTCAGAAAAAAAAGGATCTTTGGCGTAAAAAGATAAAAAATGGAAAAACATACATACCATTGGGGGATATAATTTCAATGTTACAATCAAAGCCTCCATGGGTTTCGTCACAGGAACAAAAGCTGAGGAAGAAAACATAGCATGGAGACAGGATTTAGGAATTTAATAATCCATGCAGCCTGACTTATGCACGTTGGTAGCAAAAATTTAGAACCCATGTGTTATTAGATTGAGAATACTGAACCTGTAAATCGTGAGTCCACTGGCGTCAAATGCGTCTTTGCAATCACCATGATAGGAGCAACTTTTAGGGCACCTATCAACTGAAACAGACATGACAGTCTCACCAAAGGAGGTACTGTTTGTGGCGTTTAAACCTCTTAATCCGAGAACCCAAGGTCCATCTTTAACATACAGGATATAGAAATCAACTTCTTGTTCGCTTGAATCGTACAATAAGAAAAACATAGAACCATCACTGTTTCCACTGCTGTTTGCATAATAATAGTCCCAGTTGTAGAGAGATGGCAATCCACCAAATCTAGCATATATTTCATACTTAAGCTTTGTGTTGGATGTTAGGTGGATTTTTATGTTTCCTCCAGCTGCTCCCTGAGGAATGTTCAGGACAAAATAAGTCCATGAATCATCTGGTTTGCCACCATACAAGGTATGATTTGACAGGGGCTCCAGAAGAAAATTGGTAGAATCCAAGGATACTTTCTCACTGACTGGAAGATAATAGGATTCAAAGGGTGAGTTGTCCGTCCAAAGATTTGTCTGCAGATAACCAGTCATGATTCACATCAGTAATATTTGTGTGTGGAAGAAATGGAGTATCATAGGTAAGCTGTTTAAACGCTTAGTCTTTGGCATAATGAACATATCTATCAGAATTACAGAAAATAAGCCTAAGGATAATCCAGATTTGAATCTTCAAAACAAAATGAGAACTTATGTTGTCTGACAATGTTACCTGGAGCGTGTATCTTAAAGAGGTACAATTCAGTCCAGCCTTTCCAACTGGACAATCGAGCATTTGCCACTTAATAGAATAGCAAACTCTAGTTTCAGCATTTTGAGTCCCCCCAGTTTCTTTTGAGAGATTTGTTGGAAAAACAGAAACAAACCAGCGACCAAGCTTTGGATAGTGAAGAACCAAAGGAGATTTGTTGAGGTCACCGGAATAATCATGGAGTGCCCTCGAAGGCATAGCACTGTGCCGCACAAAATACATCAAACTATAGTTGCTAGCATCAAAACTGCTATTGGAGGGTGGTGGACTGAAACTAACATTTGTTGCAGCAATTGTTAATTGTTCTACTGTATCAACCACTTCCAATGAATAGACCCTTGGTTCATTTTCTTCATGGCAGAATGCCTCAGAAGTTTTGCAAGAAACCCGAGTTTCAGTTATTTGGAGATTAGTATTGAGTTTATTATCTGCAAGATTGTTGCTATCAGGTTGAGAACATGAAAGTGGGTATACTGTCAGGTTACAATACTGGCCCCAAAAAGTGGAGGTTGTACATCCTTCCACGTCGATGTTAGCACTAAACGAGTATGCTGGACTGCGGACAATCTGCAGTTTCACACTAATTACTACCATTTGAAGAACTGCCATGTTCATGAGCAACATCTAAGAAAAAACTGTCTACTAAAGAGAGGAAAGAAAGCAAGGGTAGATTATCAAGTATCTGCTCATGTATCAAAAACCATGACTATTAGTTTTCCACATGTCAGCCTCAACCAAGGATTTCAGAAATTCCCAAAATCTACCCAAATTCTAAGCATAATTACCCAGGAAACTTCTTTATATCCACCATTACCGTAATTGGAAACAAAAGGATGGTCTTCATTCTCATCAAGAACAACAGTCAAATATCAACTGTAGCCTGCAAATCATCCATTATTATACACCTTCGATTCAACATTCTTCAAATGAGGAATTGTTGCTACTGAAATACAATAGTTGTTTGTCTAAATCACTAAAAAAGGTCTAAATTCTTACTCAATTTGGTTAAATAGAAAAGATGGAACATGACAAGACACTCAATTAGAAGTCTGAAATAAGCATACCATCTTTGATTGTGTCCCCGTTGGTCCAATGCCATTGAAAAGACCCAGATACCAAACTCCTGGAGGTATCTGAACAAGAACCTGGTTAAGCTCAACTCTTGCTGACAAGAAAAAATAGTTCTAACAAGAAAGGAATACGCTTCCTTTGGACACAAGAAATCAACTATTTAAACTACAATCTCATAAAATTTCTTTTCTCACAAACTGAAACATTGATGCCAAACCTGTTCGTTTGTTAAATTCAAGGTGATATTTCTCTGCATTGGATAGCACTGAACATTCTCAGGATCTTGAATTTCTCGAACCGATCCATTCTGAAAGGGAACGAATTCTGCAAAGACAGGGATGCTATAAATAAAACCATGTTGCAGAATATAACTGAATAACATTCTCATCTGGCACACACAAAAAAGTGAACCTTTAAGACAAAACAAAGAAATTCCACACAAAGAATAGGTTTGGGGTTCCAGGCTCTATAATATCAGGTTAACCAGTGCGTGATAAAGATTCAATTCTCTTATTTATGTGAACTATTATCACCAGATATACTCTCTTATCAATTCTCTTCCTGTCTGTCGTACCTAACTGTATAAGAGAACTGTTTAAGACTTCTGGTATAGGAGGGCTGCCATATCGGAAGCAGATAACTCGTAGCTGGCTTTTCGGAACCTCTGATATGCTCTTCCAATCCTGTCAAAATCTGAGCATCAGCTTACATAAAAGCAAGGCAGAGCAATACCTGAACTAATGACTCAATTGGATAGACATAATTCATCAACGAAGCAGAATCTCAATCTTTAACTCAACATAATCAAAGGTACTATAACAAAAAACTAAACAAGAACTCGGAGATTATGCACTTTACACCGAACATAAACATTATCGAACTAATACTCACAAGTTCCACGTCCGACTCTATTGCTAAAGACACCGAAGAGAACCACGGAGGTAGATCAACTGAAAAACACACAGAAAAGGGTCGACGAAAAACGATAGTAAAGAGCCATACCACCATTAATAAAGCAAGAAACTCTCAAGAGATTATCGAAATCAAAAGATTGAATCAATCAGATGGGAGTGAGAACGTCCATTTCATTGGTTTTTACACACACCTCTAATGTAACTCAAATCAAAAGGCCTGACCTCCGTCTGGGGGTATCTAAAGCTCGAAACAGTGAAAGTGTTCGACTGTATCAGTTCATAAGCTGAATAGGACTGAACAAACAGACACAAAAAGAGCAATAAACGACTCGCAATCCTATAACAAGAGGACCCAAGAATCGCATTCCGGGCCATATGCTTTGAGGTGATCATATTATCCAAACTGGTACAGAAAAAGTTGTTCGTTAAGAGGGACCAAAAGGGTTTATACTACATAAGTTTAAATAAGGGACACAATCACAAAAGGTCACTAATTATGGTATAGAAAGGACTGATTCTGTTTCTGTGACCACCCTTTGACTTGTGTTAACGTCCAATCAGGTCTTTTTGGATTGCTTCCCACTTCCACACGAAACTAATGCATCTCAGAACGGTTGATGTATGTCCAAAAATCCAGATGACGTTTTATCTTAAACTCGAAATTTTACTAAGGAAGGGGTAATGATAAACATAGGAACACCAATGATCAACCACTTCTCAGTCATTGGATTAACAGATTAGCAGGAAACATCCGACTCTGTTTCCTTTTGACAATTAACAATAACGTGTGTGTGAAACTTCATCGAAACAGCTCTGTTTACATGGAAAATAGGGCTTTGCAGGACACCGCGTTACTATCAACGGATTGGTCTTTCGCTCTTTGCTCAAACTTATTGGTAAGAAGTCAAAGCCGTCCGATGTATGTCCTTATCGCCGGTCCTACTGGTTTATCGTACGAAGTTTGTCACGTTGGACTCTACTTTTTGTCCCAGTCAATTTCCATGGCTAAACGGTACCGTTTCTATATTAAGGAAAACTGAAAATAAAACCTGAGAGACGGAACAGCATCTTTGTCGGATAAACTTATCTTTTAACAAGTGACGCCTAAGTCTTTCCTAACGTTTTAAAAGTTGAATATTAAAAAAAAAGACTCAAATTTTATTTAATTTTTTAATTATAACTCGAATTAAAAAAATAGCAATTAAATTTTTAAATATTTAATTTTTTTCAATTTTAATTCGACGCCAATATTTTTGTTAAATTTGTTGAAGTAACTTGTCACGTATTCTAGAAACACTAAACACTTATACATGTTATACTAAATTAATATAACTAATGAAGATTAACAAAACTACACCGTTTAATAATATAACTAAAATTATGTTGTTTTTGAGAATGAAATCCTTAAATCAAAGAGATAGCCTTTCGTTCTTGCATATTCCTTCGTTCCCACATCTCACTAAGCTACTCCGTTCGCTTTTGCATTGCACCAAGCTCTTCAATTCATTCTCGCATCGCAACGCACGAAGCTCAGTTTGTTCTCGCGTCACAGTGGCTCTTCTTTGATTTAGGGATTTCATTTCAAAAAATGACATAGTTTTAGTTATATTATTAAATGACGTAGTTTTGTTAATCTTCATTGATTTTGTTAATTTGATCTGATTTGTATAAGTGTTTAGAGTTTTTAGAACATGTGACAAGTTACATCAACAAACTTAATAGAGAT
>JAOTJB010000009.1:25657267-25670686 GCA_027123815.1 Erythroxylum minutifolium
ATATGCACTTATCACTATTCACACATGCATGAGCATGAGATGTATTCATTTACCACACTTGGACCCGTTTCTCTGGTTCGACCCGTTCTCTGGAAACGGGATATTACAGCAACCGTCTAATTTGTTTTATGGGATGGTTGAAATTAAAAGAGAATTGAGGAAATGAGTTTTTGGGAACAGAAGACTTGTTCCTCCACGTAAATATATAGACGAAATTTAATAAAATACGATAGAAACATCATAACTGAAACATGAGATCTGATTCGCCGAAGCCTTAAACTTTGCAACCATATGTTATTCTTTTATGTTTCGAAATTTTGCCTAGTGACCGCAACGGATGTCGAATCAGACTAAGTGTAAAATAATTTTGTTTTTATAAAATAAAGTCTGAGCTCAACTTAGCCACCTCAACTTAATTTTTATTTTTAAATTAAAAATAGAAAAATAATATTGTTTTTATTAAATGACATTGTTTTTGTGAGCCCGATCAATCCTAAAAAGGCCAGGTCCGAACTCAAATGTCGTCTTTATCTGTATCACTCCCTCTAGCTATTTGCTCTATTTGTCATAGGTTCAGACTTATTATACTTTAGATTGAATTAAAATTATAAATTGACTTGATCGTCTAAACTTTTTTTCTAAATAATATTATTTTAATTTATAAATTTAAAAACAGAAAGATAAAAATGACGTTTTTTAAATAGGACCATAAACATCTAGTTAATATATTCATTGATGTTTTAGACAATTATTCAATAAATTTATAAATCAAAATTAAGTAGTAGACCTAAATTAAATTGATATTTAAAAATTAAAATTTAAATAATTCAAAAAATTTAGAAATGAATTAAAAAATATATACGGGGTTTGAAATTTACTTATATTCAAATCATGCACTCAAACTATTTTAAACAATATTGTTTTAGTCTTATATTTTTTAATTTAAAGATCCAAATAAAGTCACTTAAAAACAATTAATAACATTGTTTTAATTAAAATTTTGAAACTATATCTTTTGACGTATTTCAAACACAAACGAATCTCAAAGATCGCACCCAATTGAATCAAAGTTAGACTAATTTTGTTATGTTTATAACTTCAAGTGATGTTTTGGACTAATTATTTAATTATGGATAAATTAAATTTAAAGGATGACAACAGGTCGAGTCGAAGTCTAATTAAATTTGAAAGATAATATCGTTTTATTTAAAACTACTATTTTTGTATTTTTAAGTTTTAAATTGGGTTAGACCAAACAACGTAATCTTGAGTTCAACCTAAAGTTTAAAAATAAATGAAAAAAATTTAAACCTAGCTTAAAATTTGGTCAAACCAGACTTACACAAGCTTATTTACTGCACCGAATTAGGCATGTTGTTTTGACGGGGTGATTGTGCTATTTAGAAATTTCGAACCAAATTCGAATTTAATTTAGTATTTGATTAAACTAAATTTATTTTGCTAATTTACACTTAATTGCCATGCATGGCTTGTATATAGGGTAAAAGATATAAACCTCCTGTTTAGTTTAAGAAATATTTAAATAAGTCTATGATCTTTAAATTTATCAAAAAAAACTCATTTCATTTTTTAGTTTTTAAAAAATTAATTCTTAGACTTTGATTAAAAAATAAGGACAAATTGCAAGCAATATAAACATTAGTTGTGGATTAAATGATTAATCAAACGCTAATGTGAAGAGAATAATATATTTAAATTTGATTTTGAATCATTATTTTATTGACGGACTTCACAGAAATAGTAATTTACAAATTATTATATGCTATTTTAAAAATAAATAACCTTTTTGTGTATAAATGTTTAACTAATTGAAATTGAGTTTAAGATTAAGGATTTTTAAACTTTTGTTTAATCAATTTTTATGTATGCATTTGAAGAATAATTATTTGTATAACTTACTGTATATAAAAATGTTTAGGCAATGGTGCCGAGATATTGGTCATTGAGTGTTGTCCCATTGAATTAACAACAAATTAGATAGTGAGAAATCATATTTGAATTAACAAAAATAAATTTAAAAACCTTTTGAGTGGGAATAATCATCATTGTCAAAAAGTTAAAGATAATTCGCTCATATTATGAGTATTTTAAAAATCAGTTGGTTGGGTTGAATAAATCAATTTATTAACTAATAATTAAATAAATATATTAAATATTTGACATAATCAAACTGCTAATACCTTCTAAAATGCTAAAATTTTCCTGAAAAGTCATCAACCAAACGAGACAATATAAGTATGGAAATAATTAGAAACCCTCCGAATCAACACTTCAAAGTGAAAGTTCGTATTCTTCTAATTACTAATGTTCATTTATCTTTTATGAGATTATAAAATCAGATAAAGTTAATTAAAAAATAAGTCAGGTTTAATTCTCTTAAAAATAAAATAACAATATATCTCTATTTTTATTTAACTATATTAAAATAAAATAAGGTGAAGGATCTTATCAATATACTCTATTTGTGAAAAGAAGCTTTGGATGTATCTCTATCATAAATTTCAATATTATCGTACTTATATATATTCATTATTATTCTTTCTTTTTTGTTAGAATTAAAGTAAATTTGGAATTTGTTTGTAATTTCTTAGAGTAAAATGGTTTTTTCATATGAGAGTAAAGAAAAAAATACGGAAAATTAATTAATAAAATTTAGAAATGACATAATAAAAAATAAAAAACAAGTGAGCTATAAATTTAATTGGAAGAAATATAAAAATTAATTCATAGAGAAAACTTAAAGTTAATTAACTAAACATAATATTTGAAAATAATTTCTCTACTAATATGACAAATTAAGGATGTCAATGGCAAGATCGGGCCAGATCCGAGACAACCCAAAGCTTAACTTTATTCGGCCTGGTCCGATATTTAACTTTTTAAAATTAAAATAGAAACAACGTAATTTCTACAAAATAATATAATTTTCTTATAATTGTTAGGCCTCAAATTAGACTAAGTTGACCACCCTAAGACCTGATTTTTTGAAAAAAATCAAGCTAGAGTCAAGCCCCAACGTTCGATCAATTTAGTTTCGATCTGTTAGTCTTAGGCTAGGCTAGTATTAGACAGCCTGAATTTGAGCCTAAGCTTGAACCTAAACGTCTAATGCCCTAATTTTAATAATAAAGTCTGAGACTCGGTCAACCCAAACTTGTCCAGTTAATTTCAAGGCTAAATGTCATCTTTACTTTAAATGCGATTTCTTCTTCTTTTCTTCTTGTTTTTCCGATTTTACCATTATTCCAAAAACTGATGCGTTAGACGTTCCAAATTAGGAAAGTAAATGTCATTGCAAAATAATAAGGAAAACCCATTTATATACGGAAATCTGGCATAAACTCCGTCCTTAATTGCCTCCTATAATTGTGTATTAATTGATTTTTGTGCATTGACTAGACCCTCTTGATTCTTTCCTATTATTTATTTTTTTCCAAATTGTGTTATTGTATTAAGAGTAAAAAAATTATTTATTTATTTTATTTTAACGTAGAGTTTAATACTATTTTCACAATAAATCAAGTTAGTACTTCATCTTGTTTATTAACAAAAATTCTTGACAAAATTTTTATCTTATTTCAATTAAAAGATTAAAAATCTAATATATATTTAATAAATGAAATTAAAAATATTAATTTTCTCAATGGAGTGTTATTCTATTTATTAAAATTTAAAAAAAGTTTAGTCTTAAGCAATATTTTAAAAATTGGCCCTGAAATTAAACCGACAACATAAAAAGTTTAAGGTTTAAAAAGTTCAACCAGAATTGTATCGTTATAAAATCGACTAAAGATTAACTAAAATTAAAGAATTTGAAATATTATCGAAATAGATTATACTAATTTAAAGTTAAATTGGAAAAAAGGTAAATAAAAATTAATTGATTTATTTTAGTTCATAAGAACCTATCAATTTATCAAAATTAACTGATTAATTGATAAATTAATTATTTTTTAACAACAAAAGTTATTAGTTGTTAAAACTAATCGAACTGAAAAGTTAAAAATCGGATTTAAAGTTGGACAGTTCACAATTTTACGAATTACCGCAAGTGCACGGTTGTCGAAGTAAGTAATAAATCGGTAAAAACCGAGTAGTGTCTACGGGAATTATGAAAAAGTTCAAATCTATGCTAGCTGTCAGTGTTTAAAATCGGGTTGAATGAAATTTTAGGAAATTTAAAAGTAATTGTTGTGTTCTAAATAAAACAATATAAATTAAATTCTATCTAGATCAATTAGAGGCAAACGTACCCCGTCAATAAGTAATATAAATCAGTAAGAACCGGATATCGTACCAAAAAAACAATTCAACACGTAAGATAATTAAATTAAAAGATAAAAAATTACTCGAATGTTCAAAAATTAATTGATTTGTTAAGGAAGCTACGAAAGGCAAGTAAATTTTTTTTTTCGATTTTAAAGTCATCAACAAATTTCGTTATTAACTATCCTATTATAGTCTAGAAGAAGATAAATCAAAGTCATGGAAATCAATTAGAAGCTTTCCATGACAACCACTCAATCTTCACTAAATCAAAGTCATGGAAATCAATTAGAAGCTTCCATGACAAGCATCTCAGTCTTCGCTTTGCGTGTTCTTCTCTTAATAGCCGCCTATATATACATATATATAACCTTTTATGTACAATTGGTCGTTGGTCTCTGTTGACGGGTTGGGTTTAGCTGAAAACCACCAAAACTCCCGCGTTGGCTGAAACTACTGTACGGCCATGGATCAGGTGCAGAAAATGCAGATGCGTCAGAGTTACCGGAATCTCTGGCATACCGATCTCTTTAGCACCATCGTGGCTGATCCTCTTTGTATGTTTTTGTTCTTATAGTATCTGTTGGGTTGCTGAGAAACAAACTGTACTTTGTTGGGTTGCCATGGAACTAGAGAGAGAGAGAGAGAGAGAGAAGCTGAAGTTCACTCGATTTTAGTTTTGGAAATTGATACAGAAATCTTCAGTTCAGCTAGCAGGATTTATTTATCGGATTAAATATATCTCATTAATTTCTTTTTCTCTTTTTCAATATGCAGATTGCTGCTTCTCAATGCTTTGGTAAGTTCTGTGATGATTCAGAAATACTGGCTTAATTCCTCAATTGATGAACTTGTTCATGTTAAGTAATCAGCTAACACTTCTAGCGTCTGTTCATTTTTGTTTGAAACTAACATCTAAAGTTTCAAAACTTCTGTATTTTGATTGATGGAATTCATAATTCTCTGTCAAGTTGAGACCCTGTTTTCTGGTACTGTTGTAATCTTCTATTGCCAACTGCCGTAATCTTCTATTGCCAGCTGCTGTCTTTTTTTGTGGCAAAAATTTATAATGCTCCGAAGCCTTATTCTTCACCAAGATTGCATTAAAGTTGTGTTAAACTCCATTAGATACTCAGTGGAAGATATATATTACATAGAAAAAATTTGAAAAAGAAGTGTTAAAAGGTAGTGGAAGTTCCTCTTTCCCTCAGGAGATTTGAGCTGAACAATTAGAATATAGTGAGCATGTGAACATAATCATCAGATTGATTAATTTTTGTTAAATTTTTAATGGTTTTAGTGGACCATGTTCTTCATACATGCTACGGAAACGTGCACTTTACAACGACATGTCAAGGTAATTGTGATCTCTAATTGAGCTTATTGATTTCTCAATCAAAAGCAAAACATTTAGGGGTTTCTTTGTTTATTTCTTGTAGATATGTCTGTTGCGCCGGCTATTGTCCGTGCAGTGGAAGTTGTGGAGAAAAACATTGCCCTGAATTGTGTCTTTGCACTGAGGTACGACATCAGATCCTGTTCCATCATGTATCGGATTGCGGATTATTTCGGACTGCAATATCGAAAGAACAGAATGACTTTTCTTAGCTGTTTACTGAATTTTACAGGTGTTCTGTTGCTTCTCCAATTCAGTTGCTTCAACCCGTTTTTTGCTGCAAGATGAGTTCAATTTACAGACGACAGCATGTGACAATTGCATCATAGTAATCCACCCCCTCTCTCTTCCGAATTTAGAACAATGTTGGTTGGACAATCATGGCGGCTGTTTAACTTTAACATTGCTTTCTGTGTCAGGGTTTTATGTTTTGCCTGCAGCAAGTGGCATGTATCTGCTCTTTAGTTGCTTGCATAACTGGAAATGACTCTATTGAGGACCTTGCTAACTTGTTGAACCGCTTGGCCGATTTAGTTTTCTGCACGTAAAGCTCTTAACAACATCTTTTTCACTCACTCTGAGCAGAATGTTTAGAAATCTCAAAATTAATTCTTTGCTTTGTTCTGTTTCGACAGGGTTTGCGCTTGTATTCAGGTACGCAACCAAGAAAAAATTGCCAGTAATTGTTATTCGTTGCCTAAGAGAATGTGTTAAGAATTTGGAGTGTGTCCTAATTTATGTTGTAAAGTTACAAATCCAATTTTTCTCAAGACCAAAATGCCTAATTATGGTTGAACCTGAACAACTATATGGAGTTTTAAAGAGTGTTGAAATGATTGTTTCCTTCTGCAACAAACCACAGACGCAGCACAAGGTTGAATTGGACAAAAGGGATGGCAAATTTGGGCCACAGCCTCCAATGGCAGTACCCCAAGTTCAACAAATGTCACGACTCGATCAGCCAATTCCTGCTAGTGTTGGATATGCTCCATCACAACCAGCTTATGCACAATACCCTCCTGCCCCTGGATATTCTTCTCAGGGCTATCCACAACAATCTTATGGTTACCCACCTCCTGGTTATCCACAAGCTCAGGCATATCCTCCACCTGGTTACTCCAAGTGATCTTCTCTATTGGGATCTCTGTGAAGAACGAAATCGTTATTTCCTTGTCAAGTTCATTCTGTTTCTATGTTTCAGTTGTTCATTACGAGGCAGCTTAGTTCATAATAGTATTTACTATTCAGAGAAATTACATTTTGAAGGTAAAGAATAATTGGACATGTCAACATTGATATCTCCAAGTAATTTATATGCAACATGTTTGTTTTGTTTACTTTTATTTCTCTAAATTGTACAAGTTGATGAAAATATATACTTGACAAATTGTGAAGAATAATTTATAAATCACTCGACGAATTGGTAATACTTGATCTAAGTTAAATGTGTTTTCATTTTCGACCAACCGTTTTATTTAAAAGTTGAGATAAATTACCTATCGTTTTAGTATGATTAAAACCTCTAATTCTTGGATTAAAAGAGTTAATTTTACTACTTAGGCCTTAAAAGAGGGCTTGGTTAAGATAATATTGTTAATACAACCCGACAATTAGGGTTGATAAGATTTGTTTAATTTGGTTTGAAATTAATAGATTCGATTCGAGTCGACTATTTGTCTTTAATTCAATCTAAAGTTTAAAATTAAAAAAATATCATTTTAATTTTTTTAAAATTAAAATTATATATATTTAATCGAATTTAATTTAGGTTCAATTAGACTTTATACCGAACTCAATCTACCTCGTGCAATATGAGGGTAGGTTGTTGTCTACATTTGTCTGTTAGCCTCCTTCTAGTCTCACTTTCTTGTTTCTAGTAATAAACCTCTATAGTGCCCAAAAACTACCGTCATTCGAGACCAAATCACCTATTTTTTTATTTTGTACCAATTCTATTCTATGAAAATTTATCTATTTAATAAATAAAATCTATAAAAATTGGACGGCTAGGATTGCTTGGAAACAGGGGGCATACATTAATTAGGAGTAGAGTTGCTCAACCATGTCTGTACACACGGAAGCCATTAAAGCTAGATAGTGTAGGAAAAAGTAGAATGAGTGCTCTGCTTTCAGAGTGGACCATCCTGTACAAAGCCCATTCCCAGGGCTAGAGACAAAAGCAATGAATAGATTCAGGTTTTTCTACTTGGTTGTTATGACCATACAAGACTCCATTTAACATGTGCTCTAAAGCTACGTAAAGCCTTCACAGCAACTAAGCCTGAGACACAGATTGATCAAGCACAGACTCCAACTTCAACATCACAAATATCATTGCACCCACCGCAATTATCACGTTTCCTTCTCTCGTACTTTCTCCGTCAACCCCTCAATCCTAGAGATGACATTCAGGTCCAAGTCTAAAATTAAAAAAAAAAATCGAATTCACCAATTTTTGAATTAAATTCGAGTTCCCATTATTCAGTAGTCAGAACACTTTAGGTTGAGGTATAATTAAGCACTGATCATGAGAGACCCTCAGTGATTGATAAAGAACATAACATGCACCTTCAGGAGTAGGAAAAGGGCCTCTTCTTCACTTTAACAATTACAACAATAATCCACAGCAATTCAGTGGCCTTATTTGATTAAGGGGTTATTAATAAAACGGGATAAAACGTAACGTATTTTAATCGTTTGGTTAAGAATTTCATAATAGAATGGAACGGAATGGGATAAAAGCAGGGAGTTTCATATTACGTTCTATTCCATCCTAAACAGTAAAAATAAGAAACCTCCAATTTGGGGGATTTAGGATAGAACGTAAACTAATGAATACATACTACCTAATATACCCTCAATTTTTCTTAACATCAATTATTTCTTCTAACCCTAACTCCCTTTTGACACGCGCACGGAGGTGATTCAATGAATGGTTGTCCAAAAATTCTCGAAAGTTAATGATGATGGCATCGGATTGATAGGTTTGTGGATGTTTGGAAGTTTTCGGCAAGGAAAGACAAGGAAGAACATAATTCAAAATTCAATAAAATAAGAATACATGATTTTAGCAACCTAGATGATCATAACTAAAACTAAGAAAGTTGAATCAAACAAACACACCACAATTTGGGAAAAATTGATAAGTAAATTATTGATTCGTGTTGAAACAAGAACAAGAGGAATAAACCTCACTATGACTGACAACTCAATCAAAAGATAATAGTTCATCCTACAATAACCCTAATGAACCTATTTATACCTAGGTTTAATAATAAGTACTCGGGCTTTAACATAGGCTAGCCCAAAAAAAAGATGTCTTAACTTAAAATAATTAAAAGGTCTAATGTATGGGCTTACTGGTCCAATTCTTCACGTCCCAACGGTATCCTGTCCAAGGATTTGAGTTAGATGGATCAATTTAGGCTGGGATCCATAAAGCTCTCCTCTAATAGGGTTGGACTGTTCCATCCTCTCCAAAAGATAGCCCACATGCGCATGGAGAGCCTCCTTAAGTCTCTTGGCCCTAGCTCCAGTCATGGGCCCAATTGACATAGCTAGCTCTCCTCCCTTGCCTTTGTCATTCACGCTAACTCCATGGTGATCCGTGCTCCTGTTCACATCAGATAGGAATGTCTCTTCGATCACATAAAACTTCGTATTAATAGAAGTCTTGCTTATTTCCACTTTTAATTAAATGCGAAGAAGAACAATAAAATTAAAACTATTTGGGCCTCGATTTGTCCCTTTACCCATCGTCCAGTTCTCTGCCCTTGTGTTATTGCTATGTACAA
Organism: Erythroxylum minutifolium; assembly: GCA_027123815.1. Lineage (NCBI taxonomy): Eukaryota > Viridiplantae > Streptophyta > Magnoliopsida > Malpighiales > Erythroxylaceae > Erythroxylum > Erythroxylum minutifolium. The sequence continues at coordinate 25,666,745 of JAOTJB010000009.1, forward strand.
ATCACGAAGCTTGGATGGAGCAGCACTTGCCAATAGTAAAAGTTTGCCAGATTCTAGTAACAACGAAAATATAAAAAAGAAAATTTCAATTTGGAAACTTTCGAATTAGATTCATTGACGAATTGGATTCAATTACATTTGTTAGATTGAATTAAATTCGATTTACACTGTTTGGAATAAATCTATAAATTTTAGAATTGAATTTAATTACATTGTTTGGAACACAATAAAAATGAATTCAACTACATCATATGACTTTTTTATCCTTAACTAAAAATAGTATGTAATTAATGTGTGTGTATTTTGTAGTAATTGGAATATTTATGATGTGTATATTTGGAAAAAGATTTTTTAATGTTTTTAAAAGAATTGGCTCTTCAATTCACACACCAAATCGGACCATTTAAGTTGTGAATTGAATTCATAAAGAAAATGAGATTCAATTACGTGGTTGAATTCAAGTCATCTCTTTTTAATCATTTCAAACGCATGAATTGAATTCAATTACATAAAATTAATGAATTGAATCCAATTCGTTGGATTCCAAATGACCGGTGAATTTTAGTAAAAGTAATTTTAATTTAAAAATATATATTAAATTAGTCATTATTAATTTGAGAAAAATTTCAAATACAGTAAAAATATCGAAAATAATTACTTATCAGTAAATTTAATAATTTTGTTTTATTTGCACATTAATTATTTATAATATTAAAATATTTAGTTCACATATATAAAAATATTATCAATTTTCAATATATTTTAAAATTTTTAATTTTGTATAAATAAAATATCAGATAATAAAATTTTATTTGTAAAGTCTAAAATTAATTTGAGAATATTGAAACTAGTCCAATTAGAAAGTTTTAATTATTTTAAGATATTTACATACCAAGTATCCGTAATACAAAATTATACATTTAGTAATTTAGAATGATTAATTAAATTATTATATAAAATTAATATATAGAGAAATACATTCATCACATTTTGTCATATGGTAAGTTATAGTGAAAGTAAGTGTAATTTTAAAAATATATATTAAATTAATTAATGTTAGCTTTTAAATTATAAATAAATAATTATTAAAACATAAATCAATATAAAAATATTAAAAAATAATTAATTATTAGTAACTTAAATTATTTTGAAACATGTACACATTACGTATTTACAATGCTAAAGTTATAGCAGTTCACATATATCAAACTTAATTTATTTTAAACTTTCTGTAAATTAAATATTATATAATAATATTTCCATTAACAAAATCAAAATCAATTCACAAATATAAAAATTATTAATTATTAAATTTTAATATTTAAATATGTACAGACTAAGCATCTATATTACTAAAATTGTTTATTTAGTAAGTTTAAATATATAAATAAAGCATTATATGAAATTACTGTATACATATATTTATTTATTATACATGAAAGTAAATTACATATTTTAAATAGTCTTAATTCTTAATATACTAGGCAAAATGGTCAAATTGAACCGTATTATTTTCACCAAATTTAACTTAAATTCTAATGTTGCAACACATGCAGAATTTTTTTAACATTTTATAAACATTTAAAAAAGATGTTAAGTTAACGTCTTTGTAAACCTTCTTTAATAAAATACAAGTAACAATATTTTTTTATTTTTTATTGATTATATATATATATATATATTTATATAACCTATGTGACAAGGACCTAAAATTTGAAAAAATTACATAATTTTCTATATAGTAGCCAAGACGACAATGTTTGGAGATAATTATTAGATGAAAATACTCAATCTTTTAACAATTGGGATATCGGCACACAAAAGTTATAGGTGTTGTGTTAATCCCTCCTACTTGGAGGAAGAATCCACTAATTTGGACTACTTTTATGTATTATAGCATATGAATGTTACTTCATATGATGATATATGGTGTTGGTTTGAAGTGTCAACTTTGCTCCCACTTTAAGTTGCTCATTAAAAGCAAAATGAGGAAGACAATGAGTATATAAGGGGGGATATATGACTGGAAATTAGAAGAGTGAGTATATGTGAAAGCCATAAAAGTACTCTAGAGTTTGTAAAGGGGAAGTAAGAGAGAGAAAAGTGCCCAAAAGAGAGATGAAGTGTAGATCATAATTTTCTCTACCTCGATCGATAACCGAACAACCTTCGATTGGGATAAAATTTTAGTAGGTTGTTCTTGGGTCCTGCCCCTTCACATTCAAAGGTCAGAATCTGATTTGGAGTTCTCTAACTTTGTGTTTTCTGTCCTGCCCTCATTGTATACGAATTTCTATTTTTCCACCTTTGGGTGATGATTATTGGATTTTGTTGTGCCAAGGAGCTTCCTTGATGATTGTGTTTACCTTTAGTTGAGCTAGGGAAAAACAATTTGTTGTACCCATTTGATTATTGTTGATTAGTGGAAGTTTTGGTACTTATTAGGGGTTTTTTGTAATGTAAATCTTTGTGTTCTTTATGTTGTTTAGGCTGCTTATATTTGCATTATACTGTTGTGATTTTTGGCTAGTATCGATTTTCCATCTAACTATGGAATTTGGGAAATGTTGTAGTTTGTTTCTGCTTTTTATTTGTGTAATTGGGTTCCCTTTCTTGCCAACATAGTGGTATCAGAGCATTGAGTTAGGGCTTGTGTGGTTTTGTGCTTGTTAAGATGGAAGATAAAAGTGGCATCCATAGAATGATTTATTTGAATTCCATAAACTACTCTATATGGAAAACTAAAATGGAAGACATCCTTTATTGTAAGGATTTGTATTAGCCCGTTTTAAAGAAAGAGATACAAACCAAATTCTTAGAGAGTGATCAAAAAATTTTGAATCGAAAAGTCGTTGGAACAATTAGACAATTTGTTGATATGAGTGTCCTTTAACATATTACCAATGACATGAATGCCTACGATTTGTGGATGAAACTTAATATAACGACCCAACATATACCCTAGAAGTATTATAGCAAGTATAAAGTTTATTAAAAAGTGAACATAATGATTTAAGTATATCTTAGTAAGAGATGTAAATGTACATAATGTAAAAGACATGGATAAATGGATAATTTGTTCGCTTCGACATGGACATACATACCTAGACGTGAAATATGTATAGAATTTTTTGATATGTATGCTAGGATTTATGAAGGTAATGTTTCCATAAGTAAATGGGATGTTTTTGGTTAAATTGGATGTATTTTTGTGTTGCTTATGCATGATAAGACTGAAGTTAGTTGATTTGGGATGTGTACTTGGTTGAATGGATAGGCTCCACTGAATAGACGTCTGTAATTTGGCCATATCTTGGTCTGTACACATCTAAATTGGATAATTCCAATTGGAAATTAATCTAGAGACATAGATCTAAAACTTTTATGAAGGAACCCAAATCTGATTCTACTTTTAAGATTTTTTAATTCTGGTTTGAAATTGAGTTCTGGCTACTGTCCTTGTTTTCGAACAGCCTATGATTTTTGGGGTGTAACTCCCGATATAATTAACCAAATTGTATGAAATTTATGTCATTAGAAAATTAAGACAAAGGGGAATGAAAGTAATTGATAAGATTATAGGAAAATATGGGAATTAAAGGAAGAAGAAGGATCAATATGTAAATTTCCTAAAGTTAACTCATGGGCTAATAAGATTAAAGCATGTGTGTCCAATGGAATTGTAATACATGGTCCAATAGAATTATAACACATGGTCCAATAGAATTGTAACACATGCTCCAATAGCATTTCAACACATGGTCTAATAGGATTGTAACATGTGGTCCAACGGGATTGTAACATATGGTCCAATAGGATTGTGACATATAGAGCAATGAGATTGAAACATGTGTCTAAGACTACTTTCATGAAAAGGCATATAGAGAAGGGAGATGGACGAAATTTGATGGCTTAACTTCATGTTTTTCTCCTCTCCATTCC
>JAOTJB010000009.1:25738141-25754849 GCA_027123815.1 Erythroxylum minutifolium
AAGAAAAATATTTAGACTAATTGAAAAACAAAAAATAGAACTTTAATATAATTTTAATAAATATAATAACTTATAAATCACGAATTTTTTTTAAAGGAAAGCAAACAAAAAACGTTACACGCTAAGTCTAGGGAAAGAAATTCCCGATAAATCTTGTAAAAGGATCAAGTAACATTTAATGAGTGTTGTGTTAAAATGATGGACACCGATATCAAAATTGTCAACATATTTAACTAATCAGTCGGCACATCTGTTGATAAATTACGAATTTTAATTAAAACTATTTGATCCAATCCAACTAATAATAATTGAAAATAAACACATCTTTGAACACAACTCAAGATTCCAACTTTTACTAGTGAGACCACTAAGGTCCAATCTTTACAAGAGTGAATGCATGCACCAAAACTACATATATAATATATAATATATTCCATGTAAGCTTTTAACGTATATACCCCACACGCTTTATAGAGAATGGCATTGTCAAAATCCCTCAACTTGCTTCTTCTTTAAACAAAATCTTGGCCGCCTATTAAATTTAGGATCAAAGTTTCTGTTTCAGATATGTTATTTTTATTATGTTTAAATAAATTTTATCTACATATTTACGTAGACTTTATATAAATATATTGATGAGATTTAATAGAACATGGTTGAAACAGAGTAATTGGAACAAAAAATTTGATATATAAATTTAAAACTCTTTGTTTTTGAAATCCTTAACGTGTGTGTCTATTTTTATATTCTACGGTGTAGATTTGATTTCATCCCTTTCTCTCTCCCTTTCTCTCACACACATAAATAAATATATATAAGATATAGAACTTTCTTATAATTTTAAAAATTTTGAATTAGTTTTTAATTTTTCAAAAAAATCATTCCCTTCAATGTCGGTTAAACATACATAATATGAATATTAAAATGTGGACTAATCAAATATTATTTACTTAACGATTAAATCAAATTCTTAAACTTCAACTGAATTAATTAAATCCGTTTTAATCTAATAATTTATTATAATTATTAATTTAAATCAAATTTAATTATTTTGGGTCGAATTTAAAAGTTAAATTAGATTATTATATTAGTGATATTTGATGAACTAATACCAAATGTTCATATTTTGCGTATTTCAATATTATTTTTTAGCCGAAGTTTAAAATAAAATATTTTAAAATTAGATTTTTTTTAAAAAAAATTAAAGTATGCAACAGGAATATATCTTTTTTAATATTATAAAGGAAATCGCCGAAAGAGCAAATGGGTATTAAATATTTAAAAAATATGTAGAGTAGGGTCCACTCAATGTAGGAATCATGACAATACTTGCTAATTTCCGTAAGTGAGGAATCTTAGAAGTGTACAAGGCATGTCTTGTTATTATATAAATATAAATAAAAAGTTAAACATATATACACACGTGGCAGGAATTTTTTATTGCTTAATTATGAGATAATAATAGTAATAATCAATTAAATAAGCTTTGAGATCGATTAAGATTTTATTTTTATTTTATAATTTAAATAAAATCGATAGTTTATTTTCAAATTTTTAACTTATTAAATCATTTATTTAAAGTAAATATTTTTAAGTAATTACAAAGATTCAAAATTTTAATAATACTTTAGAAAAGGCTATTTAATATGAAAAATAAAATAGAATTTTACTATTCAAATTATCATGATTTTTTTATAAATACAATCAATTAAGATTATGTTTTTAGAATTTTTCAATGGTGTTTTAATTATTGAATTTATAATTTAAATATAAGATAATTTTTTTAAAACTTGTATGCAAATCAATTTATAATTTTTTAGCATCGTCACGACGCATTACATGTGAGTTTATTAGAAACAGTCTTTTTATTAGTTAGGAGTAAAATTACGTATTAGTGGACCTTTTTAGACTCCGCCTCTCAGCGAGATTTTAACTGGGTGTTGATTAAATTTTTTTACTAAATATTTTATTTGAAGCATATATTTTATAAGTAATTAAAATTCTAATAATAATTATGAGAGGAACCCATAACTATTAAATAATTAATTTTTTAAAATTTTAATAAGTATTACATTAATGCTTATTTATTAATTACTTCAGCAAAAATTAACTAAGCTGTTAAACTTTTAAAAAATTAATTAATCAATTAAAAATTTAGATAGTGAATTAAAAAAATTAAAAATTATTTCATAAATAAATAAAGAAGAAGTTGAAAAATAAAAATCCGTCCCTGACCCTTAAGCTCACCTTTTGAGATTATCCAACTACTTGTTTGTTGGTTCTACTCGTTGGTGTCTGTGCCTGTCCATAGCCGCTTTCTTTGTTTCTCTAATTAGTTTTTTTTCTCTATATCAAAGTCCCTCTCTTTTGTCTGTGGGCAAGTGAAGAGGATAAGGAGAAGAAAGAAAAGGAGAAAGGACAGCAGACAGAGGAAAGGGGTCAGTCAGTTAGTCAGTCATGTCGTCCCCAAGCAAACGCAGAGAGATGGATTTGATGAAATTGTTAATTCTCTAATACCGTCTTCCCAAGTTTTGATTTTTTTTTGTTTGTTCTTTTGTTTTATGCTTAGTATTCTTTGTTTTTGATTGTTAACGGTTGTTTTGTGTGTATTTTTTTTCTGGGTTCAAATTTTTTGTAGGATGATGAGTGATTACAAGGTTGAGATGATGAATGATGGCATGCAAGAGTTCTATGTTCACTTCCATGGACCAACCGACAGTAATCCTTCATGATACTCAGCTTTTTTTTTTTCTTTCTTTCTTTCTTCTTCAAGTCTCAGTTCTTTATTTTTGTATCTTTTCTTTGGATCCCTTAGCTAATCAAGGCATATCCTTTTTTGGGTCTTTGTTATTCCTCACTTTTTGTTTTCTTCAAATGGTTTTATTTGTTATGTATCAGTGATGGTTTTGCTTAAAAAGGGGTTTTTGATTCATCTAAACAGATTGGCCCTTTTGTCTTCTAAACTTTCTGCTGAAACTTGCTTAGAACATTTTGGAAATGAAGTTAATTTGTGTCCAGCCAGTTAAGGACCTCCTTTTTTTTTGGATTTTTACCGATTGCTTCTTTGCGATGAACTATGACAGGTCCTTATCATGGAGGGGTGTGGAGGATAAGGGTCGAGTTACCCGATTCTTATCCATATAAATCTCCCTCAATAGGCTTTGTTAATAAGATCTATCACCCAAATGTTGATGAGATGTGAGTAGTCAAAATTTTACCAGAAAACTATATTTTGTAGAATACATAGCTATATTTTATGATTTATGTGAATGATTTTCACAATCTTTTGCTTTCAGGTCTGGCTCAGTATGTTTAGATGTCATCAATCAAACTTGGAGCCCTATGTTTGGTAAGGACTCCCCTTAAGCTTTTCCAGATGAACATGGAAGCTACTTAGAATACAGATTTGGAATAATTCACAATCTATAAGCCTCAAAGTTTGACCTACATTGTTCTCCAGATTTGGTGAATGTGTTTGAAGTATTTCTACCACAGCTTCTTTTATATCCAAACCCATCAGACCCATTGAATGGAGAGGCTGCGGCTCTGATGATGCGCGATCGATCCGCTTATGAGCAAAGAGTTAAAGGTAGTGATTCTTTTGTTGTGTTCCAGTTTCTTCAGCAGCCATTTTAGTAGTGTTTAAAAACTTCCCCAGTGAATGCCATTGTTTAGTATCTAAATCTTACTTCCTTTGTCAGCCTGTGATTTCTTGAATAGCTCAAGCAGTGATCAATTAGCAGACAGTTGATTAATCAAATTTGAGAACTAAAAATTTTCTTTGTTATAGATGTTTAATTGTGATAATCGCCGCATGTTGATAATCATTATTCTCTCATTTAAAGAATTGTAGCTGTAAGACTTCACATATTTCTTCATATCTGGGTATAGTTTGAAATGCAAAATTGAGTTAGATTGAGCTTCTTTCTTAAACTCGTGGGATAATACCTTAATGAGGTGCTATGAATATGGTGCGAAGGAGGATGTTGAATGATTTCCCTTGCAATTTCTGTTTATTGTGCTTCATTCATAATCAATTTCACAATTGTGGGCACCGACATCACATGGATTTAGTAACGAACAAATTGCATTGTTATGAAATGGATTCATAGCAAGACAATTGACCAATTGTGCAAGTTAATTTTCTCTGTTTATCATCTTAGCAAGCAGAAGATAAAATGGAAGATATAATCTCTCTGTTCTGCTGTTTAAGCATTGGTATGCAGCTGTAGAATCTCTCTGTTCTGCTGTTTAAGCATTGGTATGCAACTGTCATTTGGTGTGGATTCTACAGAATGCTGTTCTTTTGTTTTCCTGTGTATGAATTGATCATCCACTCCCATCCGTCTGATTGATTTGTATTGACATTGATACGAGTTCGTTTGGGAGATATAACTGTGACTGTTGTACAGAACGCGATCAATGTGTATAATGAAGATAGGGACACGGAACTAGTCAGTGTTTGAACTTTTGTCCACATGTCCATAACAAGATTTTTCATGTTGACTAGAGTACTGTGAGAAATATGCAAAACCGGAGGACATTGGAGCTGCCCCGGAAGAAGAATCAAGTGATGAAGAAGTGAGCGAAGATGAGTACGAGTCTGAGGATGAGGAAATGGCAGGCCAAGCAGATCCTTAGTGGCCTGAATAGCCTTTCAAATGTTGTGTTATACATGTACAAAATGTGTCTGCTGCTTTATTTGTACCAGGGGAGAAAGAAAATATTTCCCCTTATCCTGTCTGTTTCTTTCTTTAGTAAACTAAAGTATCATTGCTTCATGCTTCAATCTTTAGTTACTCAATTTCACAGTTCCTACTTTTGGTTGAAAGTCATCTGTCATGTACTTAATACACATAACAATCCTACATCTACACATGAAAAGAGACAGGGGAAGATGATGGGGAGATGAACATAAACACTTATAAAGCAGACTAGTGACATTTGTAAGTTCTATCTCCATAAGAGAGGGTTAAAGTTCATGCAGCTGCGGTAAGAGATATGTTCAAGAAATGCTGCAATTCAAAGAGAAGTGAAATCCAGTTTTGGGACATTAATAAATATATAAGATCAAAGCGGCTTTCAGATTTTAAAGGAACAATGGTCGGGCTGAACCTAACAATGAGATGGTGGACAGTATTAACTGCAAGGAACAGATACGGATACTTCATTGGACTATTGGATTTCAAATCACGGTGCAGTATACAATTGAGAAACAATATTCTACACTATTAACAGTATGGACCTAATTGGGTGCAATGATTACAAACATTTTTTACCCTAAAGTATACACTATACGATCTTAACAAGTTACAAATGACTAGGTCTCCGCTTACCAGTGTCCGTTCTCAACTTCTTTACAGGTTTTGCCCATCCATCACCACTGCCGCCACCTTGAGATTGGTTTCCCCAACCCTGTTGATGGATGTTCTGTGAAGTCAGCCTCCCTTCCTTAGGGGTTGAACTTGAAGCTGGACTCATGATGTTCCGGCCAACACTAGGGGGCGAAACTGGGCAACTTGATCCATTCCTAGACTTCATGACAGACTTGTCCCGGTCCTTTCTCTTCTTCTTGCACATGACCAACTCCCCAGGATGGACTGGAGAATCATCCTGCTGATGCTGTTCCTTGGCCTTGCCACTTCCACTCGCAAGCCTCATTTCTTTCTGTGATAAATGGCCTCGGATCCTTGAATCTTCGCCTGGAGGAATAGATCCTCGGAGCATTGGTTTATGAATGGTGCTAGTCTCGTGGTCTAGGTCATTCATTGGTTTGTGTCTCTTTTGGCCTAAAGGCACCTGTCTTGGTGTTGAAGCGGGAGCAGAAGTAGAAGCTGGGCCAGAAAAAGAGAGCGCATTTCTGACTTCACGGAAATCTGTATCCGGAAATGTTGATCTCAAGATATCAAAGAAGAGATCATGTACTTTCCTAGCTTCAGATCTAACCTGCACCATGTAATGATAATGAATTAAAGGCTGGAATAGGCACCAAAGTTCTATGTTCAAATATTTGCAAATACAGGAAGCAGATAAATCATTTAGGAGTACCAAGTCAAATGAGAATCATACCTCATGCGAGAACCCATAAAACTGCATGGCACCCTTTAACATGAATTGCACGTCAAACACAAGTTCCATCACCTCACTATATTCCGATCTGTCAACACGCTGTTCAATCTTCCTCAAATCCAAAAGATTATTTCCAGCACCACTAGTCTGCCCAAAATTCTCTATCCTCTTCCACAAATCCGTTAGGAGGGGAATTATTGGTTGACCTTCCTTATCTATTCTCCTTTGGAGCCTGCTAACCACAGTTTTACACTGCAGAAACAAGAATTTTCAGTCAAGTAGACAACGAATAAGCTAATGCTGAGACCACAGTAGACAAAAGCACTCTCAAAGGTTTAAGTTCAGTAACTAATTGAATGGACTACATTAAAATGCATTTAATAGCCTCACAGAGTAGGAATCCAAATTATTTCAACAGATACATGAAAGTCAAGATTTCTGAGCGCCAGAAATTTGGTGGGAATACTGTTCAAAAGAGCAATTCTACATTTATTACAATTTGTTCACTCTACTAATAAAGAAACTTCACCGGACATAGATAAATTGATCTCATGCAAAGTTATGCAAGATGTATGCAGCAAGAAGTGTTCATACAACCCAATCTTTAGTGCCTTAAGATGATTAACGCTTGATAACTTCGATACATAAGAGTAATGTTTATGGCAGAATTGAACACTGAAAAGAAAACATATCAAGATGGTACATACCCTTCTCTGGATGCCATCAGAAATCTTAGTTCCCACAGCTGATATCCCACTTGTATTTGTAATTTTCCCATCCCAATTCTCCCTGGAGTGTTCAGCAGCATCTTCTGCAGAGCTATACTGCAAATTCAATCTGCTATATTTAGGTGAAGCATGCAATTTTGATGTGTTAGCTATTCTCCTTGAAGGAAAGTTCCGCCTACTTTTTGCTGAATCACTTTGATCAGGCTTGGAAAGCCCAGGTTCTACAAATGTTTTATTTTCATTATCAGCCTTCCTCTGTTTCTGATACTTATGGACATCTTGATATGGCAACACAATTGAATCTCCACCTTTAGCATCACTGCCAGATTTCCCCTCAAGCCTTTCGACAGCATGACGTGGTCGAATCCGAATACTGCGCTTTCGCTTTATCTTAGGTTGCAAGACTTGTTCATCTTCACCTTCATCACGTTCATGAATCCAACTTCCGGATTGTTGATTGTCCATTTGAGAATCTCCAGATAGAGCAATTTCACCCTCTTCTAGTTCATCAGGCTGAAAAATGATCAGGCAGATAGGAAGTGAATAGCTAGCAAAAGCTAATCTGTACAACTGCATAGAAAAATATGGTGAAGAAACATACCAGTTTCTTAGAATGAGAACCCGGTTTAGCTTCTAGTGCAGAGAGAGATCCAAATTTCTGAGAAGAAACAGGAGACATAACTCGTGTCATTCTTCGGCTATCAGAAGATGACCCTGATGAACCAGCTTCTTCTGGCATGTGACCCTTTTTGTTGGCTTCTGCTGTCCGAGTATACTCATAACCGTCATCACAAATAGGGCTGTCATCATCTGATTGGTCTTTGTTGGCAGGTGGAGCTCCAATTGCACCACTGGATTCATCATCTTCAAATTCTCTTATTTCTCCCTCTTCTTCAGGTGCAGAATATTCATTTCTCTCATCAGAACTTGCCTCAGAATATTCTCCATTTTCTTCATCAATTTCCTTGTAATCTGGAGATTTCTTGCCCTTCGGTCTGCCTCTTCTTTTTTCAGTTTCACTGGATTCAATGCCTATATTACTAGCAAATAAGATATTTTTTGATGGCTTTTTTGACAAAATAGAAATTGTAGAATTCACTTCCTTTGTACCAGCTCGAAGCCACCTAGGTACCTGGTCGTACCTTGTCATATCCTCTGCCCACTCCAGTTCCTCATCCATTTGATCAAACAGTTCAACTTCATCTTCACTCCGGGCTATCATGCGATTTACCTCTTGGAGCGATGGAACATTATGGACTGTTTCTTGATAACGCTCTTCATCATGTAACAATGTCTCTAAAGTCAAACGTCTCTCTTCATGTGTTGTTCTTTGGTCGAAACGCCCAGCATTGATGACTTCATCAGCCATGTCAATCTTGTACTGTTGAATGTTATTTCTTATGAGACTCTCAATTGATCCTATATATCTGTCCTTACCAGCAAGGTCATCTTCTAGATCAACTGTACCTCCACTTCTTATTTCGTCCTCCTTCTGATGGCTAGAAATCTTATCGACAACTGCTTCCATGTAAATGACTTTAACCTCTCTTGTCTGTCCAATTCGGTGGGCTCTGGCAACTGCTTGTTCCTCATTCTTTGGATTTGGATCAGGATCATATATGACAACAGTGTCAGCAGATTGAAGATTAAGACCCCTTCCAGCAGCACGAATGCTGAGCAAAAAGATAAAACAGTCTGAATTGGGACTATTGAAGTCAACAATGGCTGATTCTCGATCTTCCAGGCTAGTTGTGCCATCTATTCTTCTGTACACAAGGCGCCGCCATTGCAAGTATTCTTCCAATATATCAAGGAGTTTTGTCATGGTACTAAAGAGAAGTACTCGATGTCCTGTTCTTTGAAGTTTTATAAGGATCCTGTCCAATATCCATAGTTTTCCACAAGATCTAACAAGAAAATCCTTGGAGAAGTCACTAAAATAGGGGTAGTTAAGCAAAGGATGATTGCAGGTTTTTCGAAGCTCCATGCATCTGTTATTTAAAGTCTTATACACCTTAGGCTGATACATAGGATTTTTTTCAACCCTGCGCTTCTCATCTTCAGGATCAACTCGAAGAGTGCCAGTAGATTTGATCCAGTCATAAACTGCACTCTGAATGGCAGACATTCTACATCTCAAAACTATTGAAACCTGCAATCCAATATTGATAGTGTAATCAAATACGCTGCAAATCATAACAAATATATAGCTACAACATCACTACATATTTGCGTACCTTGGGGGGAAGTGAACCTTCCACATCTTCAACACGACGCCTAAGCATAAAAGGCTCCAAGATTTGATGGAGTCGATGGATGATAATGACCTTCTTTTCAGTCTCAAGCCAGTCATCCTCTCCATCGTATGTAGAACCTTCCTTTTGAAAGGGTTTAGAGAACCAATCATGGAATGCTTTCCTATTGTCGAAAACTTCTGGCAGAAGTAGATTCAAAAGTGACCACAGTTCCTTCAAATCATTCTGCAGAAGAAAAGAACAAAATAGAAATCCTCCAAGTTACTCATAGCAAGTTAAACTTGGATTTTGGTGCTAATCACTCTCAAACTCCAATTCAATAAAGAGAAACACTTAAATTAAAACACTCTCTTTTGAGATATAGACTTTAGAAGCCAGGTGAACCTTATAATTCTGGTCTATAATGAATATAGCTTGCACATATTTTTCTTCCAAGAGAGATAATCAACTATCACAGCAATAGACATTAGTAGATGTTATAGATATAACTGTGTGGAATTTATTCCTACTAACTGAAATATATATTTGAGGATGACAGACATGAAAGTGTATCATAGATCATATATCATGCATGTCACAAATACACATTGATCTTGCATCTATGGTCATGGCCCGACTTTTATCATCTCAAAACAAAGGAAAGCCACAAATGTGACATCCATAAAAGGGACAGGCAGGATGTGAAACCATACGAAGGAACATGATTCACATTTTTTTGATTACCTTAATTTCAGTAGAAAGAATATAATCAACCCACTAATAGCCTTTCTCTAACATAATCAAGATAATATACATAAGCAATATGCATCTCAGTATATGGGTTATACAATTTAGCAAAGTTCGCTCTAAACCACACAAACTATTTTTGTCGGAAACAAATGCAACTCTCTATTAGAACATACCTGCAATGGTGTCCCTGTAAGAAGTAAGCGCCTCTGGCAACGGTACCTGTCAAGATCACGAGCTAAAACTGATTCTCTGTCCTTCATTCTCTGTGCTTCATCAATTATGATGTACTTCCAATCAACTTTTGAGAGTTTTGAGCGATCATACATGATAAACTCATAAGTTGTCACGAGTACATTAAATTTCATTGCTGAAACCACCTACAGAAAAATTTATAAAGCTTAGAAATTCATAAGAAATGCAGTAATGAAAGAAGTAATGGAATTGCTCTTACTTGAGAAAATAATTTTGATCTTTGATCCTTTCCACCCACATAGAAGATGCATGAGACAGATGGCAGCCAGTTAAGGAACTCACTCTGCAGTTTAAATTGTTAGATATGGAAACACAAAAAGATAATCATATGCCACACTTGATGACTAACCTTCCAATTCACTAGAACAGCATTAGGAACAATTATGAGATGTGGTCCATAGTTTCCTTTGAACTCCATCAGATAAGCAATCAAAGCCATCACCTGCCCAAAATTAAACTATTTACTCATCAACAGAATTTGAATGAAAACTTTGAATCTTACACTATGTATTGGTTATTGAATATCATGCAAAAAAAGTCCAATATCGACCAATAACATTAAACAGAACTACTTCATAGGAACAATTTTTCATTTTTGTCCATTGAGGTGGTTCAAAGAGAGGCTTTTAAAACTAAAACCAACAGGAAATCACCTGTACAGTTTTGCCAAGACCCATTTCATCTGCCAGGATTCCATTCAACTTATTATTATACAAAGAAAGCATCCACTGCAATCCAACCTGAAGGTGACCAAAAGAAAAAAGACAGACAAAAGTAGTTTCAAAACCTGGCTTCAATAAAACATTAATGAAAATGAAGCAAATCAAATAATTCAGATATTCCAAAAGTTAGCAATATACAAGCTGATAGTCTCGTAAGGTTCCTGCTCGCAGCATTGAGGGCTGCCTTATGACCCTTTCATTCACAGCATGAGCAAGGCTGTAATACCTGAGGAGACCAGTGAAAATATACGTAAATAACATTAGTGCCATCGAATATCACTTTTGTACAGGAAAAAGTATGTCGATCCTTAATAGACAATTGAATATTCATTGTCTATAACATATATGCATTCATCACATAAGACAATACAGATAATTCCATATTGATGACACTTCATGGTCAAACACAATTGACACATCCACCCTCAAATATTGGCAAAAGAAGACAGGAAGCATGTTACCAAACAAATAACTTACTTGTTGACAGAAGCACTATCCTTAGGTGCATTCATTTCCATAAACCGGTTTCTTATCATCACTTCCTCTCCAGCACAAGCTGCTGCAGCCCTAACTTCTTCTTCTGAAAGACCCTTTGGTCAATGAAAATAAAATAAAGATTAGAAACATCAAAAGTAAAAACATACCAAGTATGAGAGATACGAAAAGAAAAAAAGTACAACTTTTGAATCACCGATAAAATTTCTTAACCTTTGATTCTTTGACTAAAGAAAGAAGCAATTTAACAACTAATTGACAAGCTATTGGGGGTGGGAGGGTGTTGGGAAAGCATGCCTGAAGTCGTGCAGCTGCTGCAGCAGCATTTGCTGCCTCCTCCACTTCTTGTTGATTCTTTGCAGCTGTTATCTTACTTCCCAGCTTGTGAAGATATTCTTCTGTCTGAGTCAAGAATGATGACAGAACAGCATATCTCTCAGCAGCATCACCTGAGATGCTAGTCTGCTGCTCAAGTAACATTTCTCGGTACCTTTCAACATCATTGTTCTTCAAAGCCTCCATCCGTTTATTTCTATCATCATCCTTCCTTTTTGAAAATTCCCTCAATGTTCGCTCATGGTATTTGGCAACTCCTCTGTTGCGGGCAGTCCTTGCATCACGGATGGCCCAGTGAGCCTCAAGAAGTTTCTTACGCCACTGAAAGATTGATTTCAGTTGCTTGTCTCTCAAAGCTTTCTGAGAAGCTTGTACCTGTCTAGCAAGCTCCATTCTTTGACGCTCACATAGCCTAACAAACTTCCGGTAAGGTCTGTCTGGCATTGCCATTATTTCTTGCTGCTGTTGATCAACTTCATCTCTTAAACGAGCTTGTAAATCTAAAAGCCTAAGCTTCTTTTCTTCAATTTGTAAACGCAACACTAGATCTGGGCGAATCCTTTTCCTCTCTAAGTTTACAGCCAGCAAATCATTTATTTTCTGCAGATTTTCTGACTTCTTTTTACTAAGCACTTCCAAGCCTTCTTCAAACAGGAGATCTTTGACATCATATGCTAATGTTAGATTATTATTGGTGTTCATTACGCCTGCTGACCCAACAGAATCATGTTTCCTAGTAAAGAAGGGAAAATCAAACAGAGGTCCGTGATATTTCCTGCCAGAACCAGAATCTTTCTGCTGAATTGTAGAGCCTACTTGTGCAGGTTTCTTAGCTTGTGATGCATCAGAGATAGGAAATTGAGGTGCAACAGACTTTCCTCTATCAGTTGCAATATCATTTGTTGCAGGAGTCTTTTCAAAACCACGCTCAACATCCTGGTCTGACTTAATAGAAGATATAGCACCTTGTTGCTCTTTTTTACCCGTAGCAACCAGGCTTGTAGTCACTGCTGTTGGTTCACCTAGCATTTGAATTCTTGAAACATTAGGTTTCTCATCTCCAACAAAAGTTTCCTCTTTTGAAGCACTCTGCCCATTTATGGATGGCATGCTCTGTGAGTTCTTCTGATTGGACTCCAAATGCCTCATTTGGCTTTCAGTAATGTTCCCACTGGACCTCTCTTGATTACTTCCTCCTACAGAAATAAAATGTTGCCGCAGTTGCAATTCAAGAGGTGGAGGAGCAATAGACTGTAGAAGTTCTTGAGGAAGAGTACATTCTCCTTTCTGTCAAACAATCAACACAAAGTCAAAATTATTCCACTAGCACCTTCTTTAGCGCATGGTAAAAGCACTTGGAGAAAGCATTGCAAGCAATCATGATGCAGAAGAGTGCAAGAGAGCTACAGACTGACAAACCTTTATTCGCCTAAATGCCAGTATCTGAGCTTTGAGGACATGCAACTGCTGTTTGGTGAACCCAATATTTGGTTTTGCCGTTTGTGCAACAGGCCCAACTGGTGATGGAAATTGGTTGACCAATGATCCTTCATTAGGTACAGTAGAGTACGGGGAAGACCAATTAGCCTGTTTAAACTGTTGCATTGGCAAAGTATCATTACCACTGGATGCATTTTGGGCAGGCAAAGTCTGATCTACAACCTGGGCAACACTAGAGGATGACTGAGGAGGGTGCATAGGAGGCATTCCATTCCCATGCATAACTGCCTGCCTAGAACGCACTTGAGACTCTTTGTTCTGAGAACCAGGCTGTTGCATTGCAAGGCCACTAGAGTTGCTCGCTATCCCTGCATTTGATGTTGGGCCAAAAGGCCGAGGTGGTGCAATCGGCCTACCTTTTGCAGAACTGGATTGCCCAGATACATCACTAGATGAATTAGCACGTGGAGAATTCTCATTTACAACAGGTGTAGAAGTAACATGCTGCTTTGAACCAGGGACAGGTGACGGCTGTCCTCCTGCATTGCTTTCATTTAGCTTCTGCTGGGCAGCCATCCTAGACTGCATGAGTGGAATGAGCTGTGCCATCACATTGGCATTTGCAGGTTGGGAGAGATCAATGTTGTGCTCAAGTGCCCAGGCTTGCATCATGTGTAACTGAGCAGCTGCAGCAAGCTGGTTATTGGCCAGGTTTTGGACACTTTGCTGACCCTGTGGTGCCTGCATCGGCCTTGCAATATTTGCAGGTATCGTTTGGCCAACACCTGTTTGCTGAATAAAAGGCATTTGTTCATGTCTCTGATCTGAGGACAGCTGTCCCTGCTCCATCTGTTTTTCTGCTCGAGAGATATGTTCAGAGGAGGTCTTGGAGGATGATGCCTGACCTTGATTAGTGGCCTGCATGGACATGACTTCCTGCATTTTCAAATTTCCCATTCGGACATCTGGATCCTTGCCAGTGGATGGCCCCATCACTCCTATTTTGGCTTGTTGCTGTGATTGCATGGGCAAAGCTGACTTCTGTTGTGCAGCCTGGAAAGCAGAAAATTGCAGATAAGCCTGCTGAACTGGATTTAACATGTGTTGCTCCACACCCTGACTTCTACTCTGCCCCTCCTGGGAGATACCATGCTGTTGAGCCAAATCAAAAAATTTTCTAGACTGCTGAGCAATTTGCATTGGGCCTGGAGATGAAGCAAAATTGCTTCCACCCATGAAGCCTTGAAACGCACCAGCTTGATAAGACACAAGAGCTTCATTTCCTTCAGGTTTTCTCAGTAGTCGTTGCTGTTGCAATGCCTGCATGAAAAGACTAACATTGTAAAATAGACACACTGTTCAATCGTTTTAAACCAGAGAGTTATGTTTTACAATTTGATTGCCAAAAATTCCTCAAAATCTCCAAACTCTGGCAGGTACACAGGACAAAACTCACCAGCCACAAATATAGCTCAAAGAAGATATTTAATAAAGCAGCTACATACTAAAAGTCTGCTCATGAGTTGGGAAAACTCTGATTTTAACTCAGAATCTCCAAGAAAGAAAAGTAAACAAAAGAACTAAAAAGAAGGTATCCGAACTGTGTAGGTTCATATTTAACATGATCATACACTGACTTACATATCCCTAATTCACTGTGCAGAGAGAGAGAGAGAGAGAGAGAGAGAGATTGGGCTAACAAAATAAGATAGCCAACTGAAGCTAGAAAAATACAAGCACATGCGAAACAAACAAAAACAATCATAATTTAACAAACGTGCACAACCAACATTCACCCAAAAGGAAAAAAAGATTCAGCCGCAGGTAAGGAATGGAAAATTTGCAAGCAGACCCCACATCTTTGTCACAATTAAAGCTATCTCATCACTAGAGTGAAGCCAAGTAAAGTTGATGGCCAATTACAGATAAAAAAAAAGGTCTCCCGGTTAAAAACAAAAAGGAAAACACTTGCATCACTTCCCGTTTACCCCATTTACAAACCTGCCTAGTTTGCATCAGCCAAACACCAAAAACAATTTCCCGATCGTTCTATACTTTGTTCAAAACCACCAAACAACCAATCACTTCCATTAATTACTACATTCAACTCCGAAGGCCTTAAATTTGTAAAGCCCCAGATGCCCAAACATTTACCTGCCTAGACCCTAGTTGCTGCTGTTGTTGCTGTGCTGAATCAAACCCTAACTGCGGCGTCGACACGGCGGATGACGACGACGAAGGAGATGCAGCCGCAGACGTAGAAGCTGCCCGCCCTGCCGGCCCTATGCGGCCGGGTCCACCACCACCAGATTGCATGAAAATTTGATAAAGTTCCCCAAAAAAATGGGGTAAAAAATATCAAAGGCGAGAAATGGAGAAGATATGTGGAGAAAATCCAAAACCCCGTCCAAAGTATCGACAAAACCTCAATTTTACCCTCCGATACCAACGTTCAAATACAGCTCACAGCTCACTCACGTCTACACACACACACACACACAGTCTCTTCTCCACTATCTGCCCACCTTCTCTCTCTAGGTTTCCATTATCCTTTTCTTACATTTCTCTCGTCATCACCCAAATTCCTTCAAAAAAAACCCTAAAATTTAAAAAGAACCGATTTTTGCGGGGACAGATTAGATATATCCCACTCCCAGCCACCCAGCCCACGGAGGTGAAGAGAGAGTGAGACATCACCGAAATGATTCGAAACAGTCAAATGCCACAAAGACTCTCTCTGTGAAAAATTTCCCCAAATTTCAGTTGAAGTCAAAACCCTAGGATTTTTGTTTTGGGGCTTTTAAATTTATTGCGTATTTAGTCTTCTCTCTCTCTATTTTAATTTTTGGCTTTTTCTTGATTTTAATGAATGAGCTTTCTGTCGCTTTATATAGGATCTGTTTTCAAGTGGGGTGTATCTACGTTTCAGTGGGACCCACTGACGACGCTCTCACGGATTTGCCCCTGCTTTCTTGTTTTAATTACCTTCTCGGTCCTCCCCTCTCGGTCAGACAGGCTGTCAGTACATTAACAGTATTGAGGCCTGAGGGACTAAGAGATTATAATCGGAGAAATATAAGAAAATATGCAAATAAAATTTTTTATTTTAAAAATTATTAATAATTTTTACTATAATATTATCCTACTATTGGAACAACAACAATATTAAGATTGCGTTTAGATTTACAATACGATAGGGGTAAGTATTTATTTACAGCAGTTTTTAAACGCAGTCATATGTTTAAATTTACGGGTGAACAATCGGTGATTAAAAAAAGTGTGGTGCTATCGCAAAAATCAATGATAAGTAAAAAGAAAGTTGCAATAGGAAAATGCTTCTGTAGTAAAAATTTAACCTTGCATTAATAACCTTCTAATGATTATTATTTTCCATTATATCATCAACTAATAGAAAGTAAGTCCAACGTATCCATTACTAAATTTATTTTATTCATATTTTCTTATTTTAATTTAATATTTTATTATTTATAATTTTCAATTTATATGACTTATAATATTTTTAATTATTTATACAATAATTAATAGTTTATTAAATCAATAAACTTTTTGGTTATTTTATCTCTTTTCAACAACCACAAACGCATTTGTCAAACACTTATTTTCACGTTTAAACAGTTACCAAAACAACCATCTCAATCACATAAGTATTTATTGAGAATAA